>OY757188.1:70288462-70431141 GCA_963583895.1 Melanophora roralis
TTTGCATTTTTTGAGAACATATGTAAATGTTTTATAGGAAATTAAGAACAATCATTCCGCATGAAGATCAGAAGTTTACTCGTATAAGTTAGACAATATTACTTTTAAAATTTTTTATAACTTTTTGCGATTATGGGGTTAAAAAAACCAAATTAAAGGCTTTTGACTCATAAAGGAGTCAGATATCAACTTACTGGACAACAAGTTATTTTCTATTATTTTTCTTTCTCCTTTGAATTTATTTTAGAGGGCACTTATTTCATCAGTATTAAAAATATCAGCAACAGCGCATAATAATCCTTTCACCTACATTAACTTGTGCTGGATTTTACCAAACACATTTAAATTTATCCTTGTACACGTAAAACAACAATAAAATATTTAAAATAAATTTGTTTGACAACAACATTTTGTCAGAACCCAATATACAAAAATTTATTTGGCCTTGATATTTTAAATAATAAAAAATTTACCATAAACAACAAAAAAACTGAACTTACAAGTTAATAAACATGACTTTTCTGTTCTTAATATTTATACATGTAAAATAAGTTACGAACAGAAAAAACAACGTAAAAAATTATTGTCTATTTGTTAGCCTGCAGTAAAACCCTTTTTCTGTCGCCTGTCATAAAAACTAGCAATTTGTATTTATTGGAAAATCCTTTTTTTTATTTTTTACAAATTTTTTTATATCATTTTGCTATTTTACCCAAGTTGTTTAACAGAACATATAAATTTCATTTCCTTTTCCTTTTATTCATGGTCGTCGTCATTAAAGATGTGAAATAATTTTTCTACATATTTTATTAGATTATGGTTTATTTTCTATCTGCTCTTACTAACAATAATATGTATGTATGTATGTGTGTATGTTTATAGGTTTGTGTATGAGGAGGCGTTTTTTTGGACTTGTTCAATTGAATAAGTAAAACCAAAATGTTCTATTTTATCTTATTCCTACAACAAATCCCATACTTTAATGGTGTTTTTTACAAATATTGAATTATTAAAAATTTATTGAATATTTGCTTTTAAAAGGATATAAAAATATCGTTAAAACAGAGAACTTTATAAAAATGTTTTACAGATAACTTTTTAAGATACAAAATATATTAAGATATTATTAAAAAATCTATTTAACTTTTAACAAAAAGAAACAACCAGTTTATCCCAAAATAGGTTTTTAAAATTTTATGCTCCTTCTCAAATGTTTGAACTAGTAATTTGGGTTTTTAGTAATAAGACCACTAAACGAAATACGGTTTTATAAATGTTTGTTCATCCAACTGAGTGTCAACATATTCTTGTGATCGAATCAGAGGTTGTAGTCTAAGACTTTTCCTTTCTGCAAGTTTATAAAGAAAATGGTTTCAATTACCAATATTATTAAATTAATTAAAAAAATGTTCAACCCTGCCACAATCACCATCATTATTTTATTTATAACCAATTAAACATTTTTAAGATTTTGATTCAAATTTAAAGCTTATTTCAAATACTTTAATTGTTTGAAGGAATTAACAAGTTAAAAGAATAAATAATAAAAATGAAATTTTTTGGCTGGGATTTGAACTTGGGCTGCTTATTTGATGTGTGTGAGCGCTCTAACTACTGCACCACACTTTGTTGAAAGTCAAGTGCATATGTTACTAAATATAACAAACGTATAAGCTTTGTCATAAGAGTAAAATCTATTGTGAAAACTGAAAAATATTTTTTTCCAATCAAACACTTAAAACTTTGATAACTAAAATGACTAAAAAAATTTTAACTTTAACAACTCATTTATTGAAATGAATTCACAAGTGATTGTTTTACTTATTAAAAAACTTGTTTTGACAAGCAACAGCCAACAAACATAAATCAGAAATAAAAATTTAAGAACAAAAAAAAATTTAAACAGAAAAATTATTTACCCAATCAAGCACTGAACCTGGCACCATCTGGTTGCTAGGCTGAGGCTCTACCGCTAATTAAAATTTTTTCTGTGTAATTATTTCAATATGTTTAAACAATGAAACTTATTTTCACTTTTAAAACCTGTTACTTATTTCTTCACTCCGGCTCAAACTAAAAATATTCTAACATTGCTTAAGAATAATACAAATATTTTCATAATTTCTTATTTTTATAAACTCCCCATAATGTTACACTATATTAAAAATGCCAATAAAAAGCATGAGTATAATAAATAAATCCAAAGTGTTTCATTAAAAATTATGCAAAGTACAACAAATTAACCTCAACAGGAATTCAACGAACATATGATTTAGAGAATGTAAATGTCTGTTTTAGTAAAGATTTATAATGCCCAAGTTTACAAATTATTATTTATTACAATTTGTTAGTTGTTTTTGTTTTTGCCATTATTTTTGTTCATGATTTATTTGCGTTTATCTGTAACGGACCACAAGTATTTATATATTGAGGTCAGATTTTTGTAATAGTTTTTTCTCACAAAATATTTGGGAATTTTGTTTGCGGGATTTAATATAGAAACAGAATGAGTATAGTTATGTAGAGGAAAGTATTTATCACATACGCATATATATGTATGTATGTATGTATGTATGTACTGGGGTGTTTTCTGCGTCCATAATAAAAACAATAAAGTATTTAAACCAATTAGCATATACATACATTTAAATTCTTAGTCCTTTGTCTAATGTAAGCGAGAGTACGTTAGTGAATGTGTTTTAGTTGTAGTTTTTTATTGGATAAAATTTAACAAAATTTGCCATGGAAAATATTAAAAGGCATCATAGTATTCTTTAATATATTGGCTAAAATTATTGTTTATTTTAATTATGAAAATCAAATATTAAAATGTAGGAGTTTAAAAAAATCTTCTCTGGTTTTTATCTGGCAACTTTAAATTGCATAATTTTAATAAAGAAAATATTGTCTCCTGTTTTTAACTTAAAAACTGCTAACAGTTTCGCAAGCGAAGCACTACAAGCAAATAAGAGTACCAAAAATGCATACAAAGTGCCTTTGTCCCCTAAGTTGGCTTCTGACCACAATCTGGGCTAATAGTCAATATTAAATAATAATTTTAGGCTCTTTCAGAAATAGCAAAAAAGTTCCAAAAATGTGGAAAAAGGCTATTTGTCCACTTATGTAACTCACTTTCAATCTTAATATATGTTAATCTTAGATAAATTTTAGATTCATAATCTCACAGAATGCGAAACAATACAAAAAAATTTAAGCAAATATTTTTCGTTCACTTACTTGTATTTAAAATTCCATCTGGATTAATTGTCTTTTTTATATCACGAATTAACCTGCTATTTAAAAAAGCCCATCTCAAATTATTCTACTAACAAAATGAGGGGTATTATAATCACTCAAAAGAAAAACTTGCATGAATTTTATTAAATCCTAACTCAAATTCAGTTATTTTATATTTTAAAATAATACCAAAATAGTAAAGAGAATAGTTCTTGTCGAACCAATTGGCTTGTGACCTCCATCTGAGTCCGTAGTTTTTAATTTTATTTTTCCAGACATAAAATCTAAGAAATGACAAAAGTATCAAAAATTTGGAAAAAATTGTTGAAGAAATGTAAAAAGTTCCAAAAATTTGGAAAAAATTGTTGAAGAAATGTAAAAAGTTCCAAAAATAAAAAAAAAAAATTAAGAAGTCAAAAAAGTTATTCGGAATTATTTTAATTTTTTTTTTTTGGATTTCCTTCCTTTTATTAGTTTTTGTCTTTTTTTTAGATCTTATATTAATTACTTGATGCTTGCATTTTAAATTAAACTAGCTGACCCGGTGAACTTCGTACCACCTACCAATTATTGAATATATGGATTTTTTAAAAAGAGTACAAAGTTTATTTAGTCAAATAGGTCGGTCATTGGAATATATTTATAAAGAAAACAAAAATTATAAAAGATTACAAAAATAAGGCGTTTCAGGTAAAAGCTGTTAAGAAAGCTATGTCTTTTCGTGCATGGGTTATGTTTAGGTTAATTCCCTTCAGTGCAGTACCTTGTGATATACGAAACTTTTCGTTTTGTTATTAGGCGCAAGTACAAATAAAGCAGATGGTTTGCCCAAACGTAAACAAACAACGTAGAGTTGGCTATGAGAAAAACATGAAATTTCTAAATTAAGACCAAAACAACTTAAGGACTGTCATTGAAAATGCAAGACGAATAGGAAATTGAATTCGCTTAAACTCAAAAGCAATATCGGTTGGTATCATCGGAATTCTCGGAATGAGAACTTCTTCACTTTTAAATTTTCCTCTAAGTATAATTGCGCGTATAACACGGACCATCAGTTTTGTAATTACCAAGCGCGTTCCATTCCAAAGTTTTGGTTGGTTTAAATTTCGAAGCACGATAACTACCGAGCTAACCTTCAGTTGTAAGTTGTGCGGGGGTAAGCCAGGCACATCCAAAGAGTAAAGAACTTCAGTTGGATAGTTGGTGGCTTCATCTTCGTTTGTTACACAATCAATAGATTTAAAAGAATGCAGAGTGCCAACGATTTGTTTCTGAACCATATAGTTTAAATCATCCACATCTATATTTTTCCCGTTAGCAATTATGTTGGAGAATACTTTCTGGATGAGCTCTTCTTCTGACGATACAAAATTACAAAAATTTTGAGGAAACGAAATCAATCCGTTTGATTCGTCGACAGGAATACGGCCATTACCGATAGTCAACGATTGGTTGGAGAAATCTTAAGGTGATAAATCGTTAAGCAATGCAGTTCTCATGTTTTCTGTCATCTGCAGTGTCTTTGGAAAACGCCACAGACTTGAGGATTTAACGCAAGCATTTTTTTGATCAGCCGCCGTCGATCTTGGAATGACTGGCAGACAGTAAAATCATTGCACCTTAAAAACATCTTGAGTCACAGCGCATATCTTTAAGTGTTCTTTCAAGAGCTTTTATTGCGCGTTTGTGTGCAGTTGTGCATTCGTCCCAGATAATGATTTTATACGCTACAAAAACTTTGGACATGGCGGAGTTTTTCGCAATGCTACATTTCGGTTGCTCTATATTTTGAAGATTTAATAGCAATTTTAACGCTGAGTGAGCTGTGCGGCATCCTTCTTACAAATTGGCCGCTATTTCAGATGAAGCTACCGCTACATCAATGTCTGATCTCGCACGAACAGTGGCTAAAATAAATGACATGACGAATGTCTTCCCAGTTCCACCGGGGGTAACTAAGAAAAAAAAAACACAATTTCCATCATTAATTGCCATCAATATTTTATCATATACTTCTTTCTGTTGGAGGTTTAAGAGGGAAACATTGGTTTGAACTAATTGGTTTAACTCATGTCGATCGAATTCACGTCCACGCTCCACTTGTCGATTTAGTAGCCCATTCATTTCATGTTCTGGTGCTGGCAGTCCTAACCTGACTAACAAACTGCCGCAAATAAGGTAACACATGTCTTCAATTAAGAGCAAGGCCCGGTTATTCATCTTCGCATTGACTTCAAGATTTGGATTTCTCGAGCTGACACGATATTGATGTAAAATGTCTTCTGACATATTGTCCCTGTATTTGTTCCACAGGTCACTTGGATTTGACGGGAAGCATGTCGAAATGATAAAGCAAGTAATGTTCGTATCTGGCTTGGATATGCAGAAATAATTGCTTCAGCGATTATCGTATCCCAATGAGTATCGTTTTCAAGCAAATTGAGTTCTTGACATGCAGCGCGAAATGTTGGGCAGACTATACTATTAACAGTACGAACTGCTGCCAATGATGTTGCACCACGAACATTCACCAGCAACAACCGCAAATAAAAGCATTCATCATTCTTCGGATGAACTGTATAAATGCGACCAATAGCATTACTTGAACGCACATCCGGATCCCCAGGAACCATAGTGCCTTTCTATCGACGTTAACATTTTTTTGAAGAAGCGTTCCAAGTGTAATACCGTGGCATCTCCGAGTAAAGTAAAGTTTGTACAAACGGATCGCTTTGACAAACAGCAAAGAAACTTATCAATGTTGTCGCTGGAGGTATTTCAGCACGTTGAACAATATTTGCCGCAGTGAGATATACTCGTTGGCCATTCTCCAGATGCACTGCTAAATGTGCAACAGTGGGATGACGTTCGTGAATAGGGAATAAGAATATACGCCAAACCGCCTCATTGCAGCTCACATATCGCCCAACTTGATAACGCGTAATTTCATCGTTGCCATTGAAGGTTTGGATGCTTAAAACAGCCATTGACATATTTTCAGATTGCCGTCGACCATGCACGGAGATTGGGGGTTGATGGTGCCACACGGTTCATGAACCATATTTGTAATTACAACATCATGTAGTTCTTGATTTGTTTCGGGATCAGAGATCTCGGCACTTATAGTATAATCTATCTGGTCTGGTCGAACTTTTTCGACTAACCATCCAGCATCGAGTATCTCCGAACAGGTATTGCCTAACAATATACATATAAAATCAGAGAACAAATTTTTTGCCTAAACACACACAATTCATAAAATATCATCCTAAATAGCATGTCAATATTTTTATAAACATGTTTTGTTTCTCCGATAATCACTGAAAACTACTGATAAAGAGTGAATAGAAAAGCTGGGAAGCTATTACCAAGAAAAGCTTCACGAACAGTCCAGTCTATAATGGCTTCATTATATTGTGGCCCTATCCGCCACTTGTAAAGAATTTTTTTTTATTTTTTTTAAATGTTTGTTGTGCTTACAAAACAATGTATAAAAAATTGCGTTAATGACTCACTATCTGACAGACAGATTAACCATTGCATAGCCTAAATGCTTAGGAAAAGACTTGAAATATGTATTGGTTAATTTTGTAGCTTCTGAACTTAAAAAAGACAGAATTATAATTTAATTTACGCTCGACAGGTTTCAAAGTTATGAATGCATTTTTCGTACTTTTTTGAAATATTAGACCATTAGAGGCGAGACAGGGTAAAAAATATTTTGTAACTGCTTATATCCATTGTGTACCTTCGGAACCGTAAAAAGATAAAAAGGGCTCAAATTATATTTTTAAATTGCGTTCGACTGGTCTCGAAAAAACATGAATATAAAACTTTGATAAATTTGATCCTAAGGGGTAAAAAGGGATAAACATTTTATTGGTAATTTTTAGGTTATTTCTGTTACTTTTAAACTAATAATTTAAATTGCATTCAACTGGTTTAAGAAAAATACGAATACGTTTTTTAAAGTTTTTTTACAGTTATTGAGATTTATATAAGAAAGTATTTTTGTTGTACGGGAGATGCCATGATCACTATTCCCTTTTCTTCTAAGAACGCTCACCTGAATTATGTATATTAGCAAACATAAACATCCATAGACAATTTTGAGACTCTAGCTATAAGAATTATTGAAGTACATGTAAAAAAAATCCAAATGTACGGGAGGTGCCACACCAAAAAGTTTGGTGACCTTAGCTGTCACAGTTAATAAGATACACATATAAATATTTCCATGCAATTAGAGGTTCCACACCCATAATTCACTTTCTGCCTATACTCATCTTAGTTATGCATATTAGCATAATAAATAACCATATTAAATTTGGAGATTTCAGCTGTTACATTTATTGACATATATATGCAAAAGATTTTTTCTTGTAAAGGAGGTGCCACGCCTATTATTTTCTTCACGCCAAAACTCAAAAAAAAATTTAGTTGTATGCATACAGAGCACAATTACGCATATAAGCACTTTAAACATCCTTACGAAGATTGGAGGCTTCAGCTAATACAGTTCTTTATATATATACCAAAAAATATATTCGTTGTATGGGAGGTGCCTCGCCCATTTATTTCTTACCGCCCATACAAAGCTCAATTATGTATATTGGCACTATAAACATCCGTACGAAGTTTGGAGACTTCAGCTATTACAGTTGTTGAGATATTTACAAAAAACTATTTTCGTTGTATGGGAGGTGCCACGCCTATTAATTTTTTCCCCGCCCAGACAAAAAGCTTGATTATGCACATTAGTACTTTAAACATCCGTACGAAGTTTGGAGACTTCAGCTATTACAGTTATTGAGAAATATGCAAAAAACTATTTTTGTTGTATGGGAGGTGCCACGTCTTTTATTTTTTCCCGACCATACAAAGCTCAGTTATGCATATTAGCACTATAAACCTCCGAACGAAGTTTGGAGGCTTTAGCTGTTACAGTTGTTGAAATATATAAAAAAACTATTTTCGTTGTATGGGAGGTGCCATGCCTATTTATTTCTTCCCGCCCAAAAAAAGCACAATTATGCATATAAGCACTATAAACATTCGTACGAAGTTAAGAGACTTCAGCTACTACAGTTGTTGAAATATATAAAAAAAAAACTATTTTCACTGTATGGGAGGTGCCACGCCTATTTATTTTTTCCCGCCCATACAAAGCCTAATTATGCATATTAGCACTATAAACATCCGTACGAAAATTAGAGTTTTCAGCTATTACAGTTGTTGAAATATATACAAAACACTATTCTCGTTGTATTGGAGGTGCCACGCCTATTTATTTTTTCCCGCCCATAAAAAGCTCAATTATGCATATTAGCACTATAAACATCCGTACGAAATTTGGAGACTTCAGCTTTTGCAGTTGTTTAAATATATAAAAAACCTATTTTCGCTGTATGGGAGGTGCCACGCCTATTTATTTTTTCCCGCCCATACAAAGTTTAGTTATGCATATTAGCACTGTAAACATACGTATGAAGTTTGGAGACTTCAGCTGTTACAGTTGTTGAAATATATACAAAAAACTATTTTCGTTGTATGGGAGGTGCCACGCCTACTTATTTTTTCCCGCCCATAAAAAGTTTAACTATGCATATTAGCACTGTAAACATCCGTACGAAGTTTGGAGACTTCAGCTTTTACAGTTGTTGAAACATATAAAAAACACTATTTTCGTTGTATAGGAGGTGCCACGCCTATTTATTTTTTCCCGCCCATACAAAGCTCAATTATGCATATTAGTACTGTGAACATTCGTACGAAGTTTGGAGACTTCAGCTGTTACAGTTGTTGAAATATATACAAAAAACTATTTTCGTTGTATGGGAGGTGCCACGCCTACTTATTTTTTCCCGCCCATAAAAAGCTTAATTATGCATATTAGCACTATAAACATCCGTACGAAGTTTGGAGACTTCAGCTTTTACAGTTGTTGAAAAATATAAAAAACACTATTTTCGTTGTATGGGAGGTGCCACGCCTATTTATTTTTTCCCGCCCATACAAAGCTCAATTATGCATAATAGTACTGTAAACATCCGTACGAAGTTTGGAGACTTCAGCTGTTACAGTTGTTGAAATATATACAAAAAACTATTTTCGTTGTATGGGAGGTGCCACGCCTATTTATTTTTTTCCGCCCATAAAAAGCTTAGTTATGCATATTAGCACTATAAACATCCGTACGAAGTTTGGAGACTTCAGCTTTTACAGTAGTTGAAATATATAAAAAACACTATTTTCGTTGTATGGGAGGTGCCACGCCTACTTATTTTTTCCCGCCCATTAAAAGTGTAATTATGCATATTAGCACTGTAAACATCCGTACGAAGTTTGGAGACTTCAGCTTTTACAGTTGTTGAAACATATAAAAAACACTATTTTCGTTGTATGGGAGGTGCCACGCCTATTTATTTTTTCCCGCCCATACAAAGCTCAATTCTGCATGTTAGCACTATAAACATCCGTACGAAGTTTGGAGACTTAATCTATTACAGGTATTGAGATATATACAAAAAACTATTTTTGTTGTATGGGAGGTGCCACACCCATTTATTTTTTTCCGCCCATAAACAACTCAATTATGCACATTAGTAAATAACTTACCTGTACCAAATTTGGAGACTTCAGCTATAATAGGTATTGAGCTATGTGAAAAAAACTGTTCAATTTGTATGGGAGGTGCCACGCCCAGTCGGAATTTCAAAAAATAAATAAGCCTAAAACGCATTCCCAGATATCGGGTATGTCTTTTTTTCAAGTTTCATTAAAATCGGTCCAGCCGTTCTTGAGTTATAAGCGGTGTCACTAACAAAAAAAAAATTGTTCTTTTATATATAAGATTTTTAAATTTTTTTGATTTGAAAAATGTTTAAAAATCATATTGAATTTAAGTTAGGCAGATACAATCAGTCAAGTACGACCACATTATACCCTACACAATAATTGTTTTATATTTAGTGCCGCTGTATACACAAAATTAGCGATTGTCAAGTTGAGCTTCGTGAGTCGAGTGAACTTGAATTTCGCGTAAATGCCATCTACGGATGATATTTCTGTTTTGGACATTTAAAAAAATATCGACAAAATATTTGTTATTTCCTTAAAATTTTCATTAATATTATTTTAATTTTATTAATTAATGTTAATTTTTACTAAAACATGTCCATATATGTATGTTCGTAAACTATCGTATGCAGTTAAAGTTATCGCTGGCTGATATGCAAAGGCTTTAAATCAGTGATCCCCGTTCGCATACGTTCTTATGTTATAATTATGTTGGTTACATTTGAGCGTAATTATTTTTCCCTTATGTTACTACACACAAAAAATTATCTAAAAAAACTTTACTTAAATCAAGCCATAGCGGTGTCAAAAGTACGGTGAGTATGGTTTTTCTTAAATCAAGTACGAAATTTCTTACTCCAAGTAAAATTTTTTAAGTACGAATTTCTTACTTTTAGCCACAATTAAGCCAAAAAAGGATTGATTTAAGTTCGAAACCGTACTTGATGTAAGCGTGAAAAAGATTGATTTAAGCCGTAAACGGGATTATTTCGAAAATGAAATGTAATTTTTTTGACTTATGGAGCTTTATTAAAGAAGAAAAATTTTATATTTTATTTTTATTTTATAAGTACTTAAAATTTAAAATTTTAAAATTTCATTTTTTGTACTTACCGAAGCTGAGATTCGAACCAGGGATTCCTATACTGCAGCACAAGCGCGTTACCTCTAGGCCACCGAGACACTTTGTTTTTAAATGTAAAATAATATATTAAAACAACAAGCTTTTTTCTGCTTGATTTGTTGAAGCAACCCGAATAGGCTTGATTTAAGAATTGGTAAGTAAGGATCGTACTTAAAAATTTCAAGAAAGATTTTTGATAAATTCAAGAATAAAATTCTTGATTTTAAAAAGCGAGTTTTCTTTCTGTGTAGAGGGACCAATCCGAATAGTGTAGAATTTCGCTTTCAACGCGTAATAACATTTTTTTTTTTCATACAGCTGATTGTTGGAGAATTTGTTTTAAAAATATGGAAAAGGTAAGGTCTGCTTTGTGCAGAAAAATGAAGAAAATTTTTCGTAAGATCTCAACGTTAAATATTATTTGCCTTTCACTGCTCGTAATCCTCTTTATCAGGATTTGAGATTTTAATAAATTATTGTACAGTAAAAATGCAGTTTAACCACTTAGGTCAGTATGTTTAATCACAAGGTTGTTAATAGCTTGCGTTTACAGAATCTTAAAAAGTTTACGCAGAAAAAATTTTTTGTCCTCCCCTTTTAACATTTGTATTGAGAGCCTTTGCGTGTTATGCCAGCACTATATTTGAATCTTTACAAAAAATGCTAAAATAAAATTTATTTTATTTTTTTGTAATTGTTTTCAAAGCCGTTTGTACCTTTCTAGAATGAATGCGTTCAACGCCTTCATTTGTTATTTTTAAAAACAATTGTTTTTTTTTTATTTTTAATTATTTTTGTTTATGACAGAAAAATTTTCTTTTAAGTTAATATTCCTTCTGCTTAACACATCCTTAAACCTACAAATTTTTGACATTTTTGCACAGTGATAGATAATAACAACATAAATTGTAAAATAGTAAAAAAAAAATTTGAAAATTATTATGTCATGAATGATGACCCAGTTTCAAGGAAAATACATAATTGCTTACTAAATTTAAAAAAATGCAAAAAAAACGTTATAAATAAAATAAAAGCACAACACTAAAACTGTCTTTTTTTCACACCAACCCATTAAGTCAGTTAAACACCCACCTATCAAAAAAAATTAACAAATATAACATATCACGTAGATGACTGAATGTTAACAACATCCTACTTATACACACACTAAACACAAATCATGTGTGTAATCTAAATATTTTAAATAGCTTCTTTGATAACGTTGTCTGCATTTGTAAATAAGTAAGTACAATAGGCCTGACTTGCACTGATCTACAAAACAGTTTTCTTTTTTTTTTCAAAAATTACTTAATAATTAAAAAATCTAAAAATTTACACACAAGACAAATTTTCCAATTACATTTGCAAAAGGCTTCTAAATTTTTCAAAACTTAAGGACCCATTTACTTTTTAAAATATTTGTAGCATCGTGTATCCTAAATAAACAAGAAAAATATGTGTAAAAAGCGACAAAATTTAATACAAAATTTATGTGAGTTTGTTTAAATAAATATTTTCTAACAGATGAGGTCCTTTTTAATGGCTGTACATCTTAAATGATACAATGATGACAAACAAAATTTGATAAATGATTACTTTTTTTATTTCCACATGTGATCCGTGGAAGGGAAACAATTTAAAAGGACAAAGTAAAGTAGTATTGTCAATATTTTTATTTAATTTTGTTTCAAATATAGCTTGCGTAGTGACAAACAATTCTAGCTGCAAGTTTTCAGTGGCTTTCATTCTTATTAAAACCATTTTTAAAAAATCTTAGGGAAGTCAACTTATTTTTTATATTAAATTTACATAACGATGGTTCAAAAATATTTTTTTATTATATTAGAAAATTTACTAAGGTTTATGTAAAGTAAGTTAGTATTTTATAAAAAATGAAATAAAAAAATTATATAAATTAAAGTTCTTTATAAGTCTATTTCTACTATTTAAGGTAAGTTCGAAAGAAGGAATATCTTTCAGAGAGAAATTGGCTGTTTTCCTAAACGCAGTATGCCTTGCATCACAAAGTTTCAACTTCTTCCATTTCACACAACTTACAGTTTTATCAACTTTCTGTATTTTCAAAGCCTTAACATGGCTTTAAACATTCATTTGAAAGTAAAAGATATTATCAAAACCTTCAGCTTAGCTGTCAGAAAGAATTTGAAATTTCGTGATGGAAGGCATACTGCGTTTGGCAAAACAGCCATTGTTTAACTCATGATGTATGCTTAGATAAAGCAAAAATCGTGTATCCATAAATGCAAAAATAGCATGTTATAGAAGAGTTAAATATACAATTTTTTATCATATATGAAAAGAAAGAAATGGACGATTTCAGCTATTGTAAAAAATATGTAACAAACCATCGCAAATTAAATAACCGACTATGTTCATCAATCATATATCCCCAAAAGACTATATCTTCTCCTGTTTCTAATCTTTTATTTCGAAGATTTAAAAGGATTCTTGATTTTTGCAACAAAGATGTTATGACATTTGGTTGGCAATATGAAACCCAGCGCTCCTGACTTAGTTCTGCGAGTCAACTTTGAGAAAACTCTTCTCTATTGTGAGCACACACTGAGGTTATCTTGATATTGCAAGCGTTTTCAATAACGTGGCTATGGCGGCGGGATATTAACCCTCCTGTAGCGCAGTCTTGTATATGCAGATTAAAGAAGTGCGATAACAGGAAAAAAACTAAGCTTCTCATGTGACTTAAGAGCGAAGACAGGTTTTGCGGATAACGAAGCGGTCTATGACCGTGGCTAACGTGCCTAGTACTGACCAGGGGGCAAGAAAGTGGGACTAACTGAGAATTTCAGAAGAGCAGACTTGGTAATCTTTACAAAAAGGGGTAAGATGGATCAATTTACCCCTCAAAGATTGTATGCTGTAGGCACATACAAGGTACTTAAGAGTAATATTAAAGAAATAAGGGTCGTAATAAGTTACTTTGAAAGAAAGAGTCTTAGGACCGAGCAATGCGTTTTATGTATGTAAGAAGATGTTTGAAATGGTATTGAGCCAAATCTTACACATTGCATTTATCTTGCAAAACCTAAGCCAATCTAACTTAATGAGCTCGATAAACTGATCTAAAGAGGCAAGTTAACCATAACACTCTCAATGGCGCACATAGATTTTAACTGAATGGACTAAATGGATGTTATCTTTAATTTGAATCTAGCTTACCTAGTCACAGGTGGTGTTGCAAGAAGACATGCAACCTGTTGAGTGTCAACGGAAAAATTAGCTTGGGTGCTATACAGCCATGGAAAAAAATGCGAAATGTGGCTTTATTGGGAAGGCGAATTGGACTATTAAGGAATACGGCTGGCCTGCAGTCCTTTGCCGGGACTAAGGACCTACAACTGCAGCTTGAGCCTTTTGTCTAGAGTTTGTCATCCGAAACTTCGTAAAATCATTTACAACTGTAGTGTTTGTCAGGCAAATTCCTCACAGCCAAATAAGCCGCTGAGCTTTCTTTGTCCTCAGTTTTTGAGAATTGTGTGTACCGTAAGACGGGTGAACATTTACTAGGTTCCTGGATAAAGGGGTTTTGCAGAGATTAAAGCAGCAGACGGACTGTCAAAGCAAGAAGTATATTTTTCTATGCAAATGTCAGTAAAAAAACGTGCTTCACTTTATTTCTACAATAGGGGTATAGACACTGCGGTGAAGCTCAGTCGTGTAGGGTGTCCGAAAATATTTGTGGCTCATGACTCTCGGGCGACATAGTTTTTCTCATCCATGGTAGCGATTGTATGCTCCTAATGGGATATAAAGGGGTCCATTTTGGTTGGCAAATTGACCAGTTTTGTGCTGCATCGGACTATAGAAAGACTATTGGGCATAAGCATTCTGTGTCGCTGAATTATCTCTTCCCTGGAATGCCAGAGTTTTATTTGCTCATCTTAGCCCTAAATGGACAGTTACCAGCGATGACGTAAATAGTGGTCTTAATGTCCAACTTTCCATCCCAACAGTCAAGCATGCATGTCCTTATCCTACCAAACTAGCAGCCTTATGTTCTATTATTTGTTGCCAGCAACTATCTTTCTGTTCTGTTATTAAGTTTTAAAAGTGTTATTTTAAAATTTGGCTTATATTTTTTATGGGCATCTCCGAAATTTATATTTGTGTATCATTTAGAGAAAATACCTTACAAGTTTCTATGCAAATAAGCAGTTTTCTTTTTTAAATTCTAGTTTTTTTTCAGACAACATTTGCTTAGATTCTACTAACGCCGCTATCTGACTTTTCTGTCAAAAAAACATAAAATCAAAATAAATATTTGTTCAACATGTAACGTGGTTTTGTCGTCGGATGAGGTAACTTAGTCGTGTCCAGGGTCTACTCACGGACCTACAAACCTTAAGTAATAAGACGATTATTTACCCTTTTTCGGGGGTTACAATATAATTTTGCTTTATTGAAATTGCTTTTATCTTGAATACAACTTCGATATATTACGATACAAATAGCAATAAATCAACGATAACTTAGCCGGCTACCAACGATGCTCTACAAGTACTCGGATGATGATTTCGGCTTTATTCGCTCTGGTATGTCGGGGTATGCGGGATCGGTGAGTTCGGTGTCGGTTCGGGTTCAGGTTCGGCTTGAGGATCGGGAATTCGGGTGTGGTCGTTGGTAACTTGGGATCGTGTATCGATGCTATTGGCTAAATACGTAATGGTGCTTAACGCTATCTTCTAAATATGTACAAGGGTGCTTAATGCTATTGGCTAAATACGAACAATGGTATTTAATGCTATCGGTTAAATACGTACAATGTGGGAACAGTCAGCCGAAGCCGCTGTGAGAACAGTCAGTCGAAACCGCTGTGAGAACAGACAGCCGAAGCCGCTGGGAGAACAGTCAGCCGGAGCCGCTGTGAGAACAGTCAGCCGAAGCCGCTGTGAGAACAGTCAGTCGAAACCGCTGTGAGAACAGTCAGCCGAAGCCACTGTGAGAACAGTTAGCCGAAGCCGCTGTGAGAACAGTCAGCCGAAGCCGCTGTGAGAACAGTCAGTCGAAACCGCTGTAAGAACAGTCAGCCAAAGCCGCTGTGAGAACATTCAGTCGAAACCGCTGTGAGAACAGTCAGCCGAAGCCGCTGTGAACGAACGGGCATGTATTAAGAAAGTGTCCAATATCTATGCAGATATTGATCGTTTCCACTCGCAGGTCTCGAGTGTTCTTGAATCGGTGGTAGTGCAAACCGATTGTCTCTCCGAACGATGTCTCCGAAACTTAATTGGCGTATTTCAGTCGGGTCTGAATCGCCCCGATCTTCAATTCAATATTGCATCTTATACTAAATCTTACATAGACTAAATGAGAATTATATCCAACTAGTTAAATAAACCTAAACGAAATATACTAAAGCTACGCTTACACTATAGGAAAAAACGGTGAGGCTGGTATTACACTATTCAATAAAAGAAATAAAATATGTAACTTGAATATTTCTACGTTACAAACATAATATGTTTTTTTAATGAAAAAATAAGGCTTGCTTTAAAATATTTTTTTCAAAGTTCTTATAAAATGAATGGTGATTTCGTTTTAAAGGCCGAAATCACAAACCATTAATTGTAAAATTAAATAAATTATTTTAATGAAATTTGGAAAAACAATATTTTGAAAATATGCCCTATTCTTTCAATATATGCATATATGCTACTGGACGAAAATTTTTTTTTTTATTTTTTGTTAATTTTTGTTTGAAATAAAATCCAGGAAGCAAATTTCGGCATTCGATTTAAATCGAAATTTAAAAACTCTTATTAGCATTCCTATAATAAAAGCATTGACAACTCGATCGATCGAGTAGAATTTCGACTCGAATGCGGTAATTTGCCCCCACATAACAACTTAGTTAGAATCTATTAAGATAAAAAAAACAGTTTATTTGAATAAAAATAGCTGCAGTATTTTCTGTGTGCGCTTGGATATTTACAGGTGGTAAACAAAACAAATGTGTTTTTAATTGTTTTTCTGGACGAGAAAAGTTATATACAAGTTTAACAAATTAATGGGTTTTTATTTGAAAATTTATGGGTATATTATTTTATTTTGTGGTCTTTTATTTGAAATTTATTTTGCAAAGAAGCTTTTAACAAGAATGCAATCACAACATCCATAAACTCAAAAAAGCACAAGACTTTGCACAAATATTAAAACAATAAACATACGTATTAATATACAGCGCTACACATATACAACAACAAACATTTTAAATAATTTTATTTTCAGCAAATGATCTACAATTATGTTGTATTTTCTTGCATGAATTTATATATGTACATATAAACATATGAAAATTGGTTAATACATAATTGTATGTGTTTGAAATATTTCCATGCGTAGAAAGAAAATTAAAAACAAGCAAAAAACTTACAGGCGGTTAAGGTCGAACATATTTTATTCTTCGCCATAATATTTATTATATTAAAAACCACCGTATGCGCAAAGATTTCTCAGCTTAAGGCTGCATTATATGGCGGGGTTAACTTTATTTTCGGGTAAAGGCCTACCATGACAAATAAGTTCAACAATGGACTAAGCTTCACACAAATAAGTTTTTTTTATAAAAAAATTGGCAACTAATAGTATTTTTTATTACAATTTATTCGAAATTAATGCTTCTAAAAGTAATTTCGGCGATTTTTATCTCTGGTAGATTATAGTTGTAAAAATCAAAAAAAAAAAATTTTTGGACTATTTAATTGCATTTTTCAACTTAAATATACCCCTTTAGAAGCGTTCTTTGTAATATAGTATTTTAATGTAATTAAATGTAAATTTTGGTATATTAGTATCCTTTAAACTTAGGTAAATAACGAATAAAATTATTTTTTAAACCTTAGTTGAAACCTTGAATAATTTATAAATTTAAAAAAAAGTCCTTTAATCAGAACTGTTTAAAGTCTACTGTAAATAAAAAATTGTTTTGTGATATGACCCCTAAAATTTAAAATAAATAAATCAAAATAAGGCTTAAAATTTTTTATTTGAATATGAAATAATCAAGTAAAATTTTTAGAATTAAAAAAAACTTCACACAAATACCTGAATTGCTTAACTAGCACATTTATGCAATTAATGCCTAATTTTATATTTTTTTCCATACAAGATCTTAATTAATAAATTGAGAAATTAGTAGTAAATTGCTTCACTAATATCATGTTCACATATATATCTTAATTGCGTTATACGCACATTTAAGCAATTAACGCTTTAATTGGGCTCAATTTACCATACACAAATTAGTAGTAAATTGTTTCACTACATAAGTTAAACTCGAAGTGCAACCCTGCTAGTTTAATAAGAAATGTGTTCAATTAGTATAAAAGCTTGAAAGATTTTGATACGTATGCCATGGTGGAATAATAAGGTGACCTTGTCCCTATAACAATAACTTTATGTAAACATTTAGGTATCATGTATTTTGTTAATGATAAATTCTAGATATCAAAAATGTTGCTATCACTCATAGGTACCGTAAAATAACTCCCAAATGAAATAACTCCCAATGGAAAAAATGAAATAACTCCCAAATGAAATAACTCCTAACGGTAAAAATGAAATAACTCCTAATGTTTGGGAGTTATTTTATAAAAGTCACAAAAAAGTGAAATAACTCCCAAATGAAATAACTCCCAACAAAAATGAAATAACCCCCAATTACAAAAATAAATAATTGTTTTATGAAATAAGTCCCAACGAAAATGAAATAACTCCCAATTAAAATATATATAATGCAAAAACCTTTTGTATCGATAAATTAGATGTTACTAACGTAAAATTACTTTCTACACAAAAAAACCAAATGACTGCCGGCCTCCGTCTAGACGCAGGATAATTTAACTCTCGTGGATCGAACTTCTCTGAAATAACTCCCAACGCATTGGGAGTTATTTTGTTATGAAATAACTCCCAATTTGTATAGAAAAAAATTGTGAGTTATTTCATTTTTTCATTGGGAGTTATTTCATTTGGGAGTTATTTCATGGTACCTCACACATACGGTATACACAACCATAATATAATATAAAAAATTGGCCAATCTAAGCTAGAAAATATATGGCGTAAATAAAAGTCAGCTGATCAGTTGCTCATACCTTCTTCAATGTACCTTTAAAATTAAAATAATATTTTTTTAGTTGTCATATGCTAACACTGTGTGTAATTTTTTAAGTCATGGAAAAATAACCATATTCGGACATCACTTCGTGAAAGAAGACCAAAAAGAAAAGACCCGTGTCTCCCAGTTTTGCCCAAAGTCATGCACTTTTTTTGTTATGGGCCCCCAAAGATTTGGGGCCTTTTTGCCATTTTTGCAAAAAGTGATAATTTTCTCAGGCTCATATCTTGCAAACCGTTCGGAGTTTTAATTTACTCTTTGAGGCAAAGTTGTAGCCCTTTTTAAAAGGAACAAAAGTAATGAACATAAAAAATAAAAAAAAAAATAATTTTAATTCGAAATCGCAAAAAACTTTAAAAAATTCAAATTTTTTTTACCTTTTTTCCCCTGCTTAGGTCCATAGGTAGCAAACCGTTCAAAATTCAAGGAAACAGTCAACTACAAAAATTTACCTAACATCCCAATAAACAACTTTTAAGAACATATAAACTTCCTAGGAATGATTCTTAACACCGTTTAGGTAGCGCTTAGGTAGCCGCAAAAGTTAAAAATTTTACGAAAATTTTTGAATTTCATTTGTTTTTTATTTTTTTCAACATTGAGATACTGTGCTGTCTATTACAAAAAAATAATAAAAAAAAATATTCGTTGATGTCCCTGTACTTGCAAATCGCGCTATCTTAAGTTGAGGATCCAAATCGTCGTCCGAATCTGACGCTGATTTAGAACTTATGGTGTCCACAGGCACGTTGCTTCCAGACTGCTTTCCATCATTAGCTTTTTCTTTTTCACATACCTAATTAACATCATAAAGGGATACCTTGTGACTCCACCAACATACCTGAAATGAATTAGAAAAGAAATCAAAAATAATGCAAACCATGCAATAATAAAATTGATATTACATCTGCAAGCAATGCGTCGAATTTTTTGCCTTTGTACCGTTTTTCCATTTGATTTTTTATTAGTTATTAGTTTTGGTCCATCTCTTCCCTGTTGGGGCTCATAGTCGGTATCAAATCGATCTCGATTAGTAACACCACTAACTGTAGTCATTTCTGTAAATTTTGTCCTACGATCTGGAGTTTGTGGCCTTGGGAATACAAAATTTTCAGGTGCAAGTACTGGAAGTGTGGCTGTTACAGTTGCTTTATAAATTTTGTTCTTCTCATCATGTCTATTTATTCAAGATGTGTAATTAACGCATGCATAAGAACTGGTTCCACCATGATCACCTGGGCGATTAATACGTTTACCGGCTTACAATATTTTATACTATGTTTGCCTCCATTCAACCATGCTATGAGATTATTATAACATTGGCGACACACTGCGTTAGGTGTGTAATTTTCACTGATCAAATCTATTTCGTCGAAAAATGACTTATATGCTCTTTTAAATTCACTAGTTAAAAGATTATTTTCCTTTTGAAATCTTGTAGAATTATTTTTTCTGATTTGATGACCGCAAATGTAGCAACAGAAATAAATATTTTTACACTGCATATTGAAATTGTCAGTTTCCAATGTTGTGTGCGAATTATGCAGTAGAACTTTCTCTATAACTTTCACCGCTGAGATCTTGTCGACGTCGCGCTGTGTAATGCCTCGATGTGGGAGTCGCCTCGCTTTTCTTAGGTAAATTTTTGTAGTTGATTTCTTGATAAGTTTGGGTGCAATAATTTCTTCTTTTTAAACTTATCCAATTGCTATTTCATTTTGGATTGTCCTCGCTTATTAAAAAAATTGGTAGTAGGTACATATGTAGGTAATTTATTGTTGGTATAAACAATAGTTATTAAAAAGTAATAACAAAGAAAAAAAAAAATTATGTACATAATTTAATTAAAGGCCGTTAACGATCATTATTGCGATTTGTGTATGATGTATTTTGTTGTTTAGGGTTTCCAGCAATTTTAATGTTTGCCTACCTGTTTAAGTTCCAAGACTTTTCGCGGCTATCTCACATGCATATACACATATTTATATGCACAAGAGTTCTCTATTACACTAAAGACAGATACAATATATGTAATTAAGGCAATTTGATTAAACGTAAGGAAGAGATAACTTCATAACTACATGTATGTACATACACACATTTTGGGGGAAATTTTTAACTTTTGCGGCTACCTAAGCGCTACCTAAACGGTGTTAAGAATCATTCCTAGGAAGTTTATATGTTCTTAAAAAATGTTTATTAGGATGTTAGGTAAATTTTTGTAGTTGACAGTTTCCTTGAATTTTGAACGGTTTGCTACCTATGGACCTGAACAGGGGAAAAAAGGTAAAAAAAATTTGAATTTTTTGAAGTTTTTTGCGATTTTGAATTAAAATTATTTGTTTTTTAATTTTTTATGTTCATTACTTTTGTTCCTTTTAAAAAGGGCTACAACTTTGCCTCAAAGAGTAAATTAAAATTCCGAACGGTTTGCAAGATATGAGCCTGAGAAAATTATCACTTTTTGCAAAAATGGCAAAAAGGCCCCAAATCTTTGGGGGCCCATAACAAAAAAAGTGCATGACTTTGGGCAAAACTGGGAGACACGGGTCTTTTCTTTTTTGGTATTCTTTCACGTAGTGATGTCCTAATATGGTTATTTTTTTTCGTGTTGCACTGTGTAATTAAGTAAGCCTAATTAGTTATGTGTGAACAGAAAGCTCAACTGCTCAATTTACTTTTAATTGTCTCAATTTATAATTTATGCTTGAACATACTAAGTATAAGAAAATAAAATAATTTGATTCAAAAAACTTTGTTTATACATTCATTTATATTAATTAAAACAAGTGTTCAAATTTTAGTTAAAACAAGTGTTCAAAAACTAAAAAAAATTTAAGCCGAATGTTTGCATTTGTATTTCTAAAAATAACCACTGAAACGTATTCTCGACTACTATGAACTTTTTACTTACCGAAACAAGAATACAGTTTTACTTGCCATTTCCATACAAAATTAAACTTTTTATAGAATTTGATTCAGTTTGATCAACTACCAGACAAAAAATAATTTATTTATGCAATTAGTTTTAATCTTATGAATGAATTCTAAGATTTATGCAAGGAAAGCAAAAAAGTTTACGTTTAGCTTTGCACATTACTAAACACATCGTTTATAACTTCTAAACGAGTATTCAGTCTCATATAGTTCTCGAAAAATGGTTAATTTAATTCTCACTTATAAAGAAAAAAAATATCCTATTTGCGTTTTTTAAAGTTAAATAGATTATCGGCCATATACATATATAAATGATTTAAAATAGACTTTTAATTAAGTAGACTTTAGATACTGATTTTGTATAAAAAATTTCGTTTAAAAAATCAATTTCTAGTTTAAAGTTTAAAAACAGACTTTTATTGTTCATAAATATGACCCATTGTTAACTGCCAATCACAACTTCCATTCAAGGAGAAAATGTTTAACTGTTTTCGGGTATGTGTTCTACTTGACTGGTGTTGGTAAAAAATAATGGGTTTAAGTAAAAGAAGGTTATAAGTTTAATAAATTTCTTTCAATTTGAATTAATAAAACTATAAATAAATTAATAATTATTAGAAAAAAAAGAATTAGATAAAAGTGAACTAAAGAAGTAAAGGGTGCAAGAGACCCTAATAAGTATTCAAAAAACTGCACGTTTATTTTGCGCTAGGGTGTGTTTTAGTCGACCCTACAAGTCATTTTAAGTCAATCGGTGTAATTAAAGGTAGGTCTCGGACTATTACAGATGTTGAAAACATCTAAACAGACTCATAATACCCGTAACACGCATGTGGTGTCGATAAAACAAGATTTTCGTTTTTAACAACTTAATATTATCAAAATCTGTACTGGGTATGGAAGCAATAAAATAGTATTTAATTTCATATTTTTGCAATCTTGGAAATTTTGTTGAAATATATAGCTGGCTTTTGCAGTTTATTAATGTGAAATAACTTTCATAATGGAAAATGTGTGCCGAAATAGTATGTATTTTTTGTTTTATTTTATTAAATAAAAACTGGTTTTAAATTAAACTGTTATATTTAAAAACAAAATAAAGAATTTAAAATAAAAATTAAAGAAAACTGTAATAAATACCTCATTTTATTTTATTGTCAAAAAATTTTTAAACAGAAAATGTTTTTAATGACTCTTTGTATTACAGTTTTTAACAGCTTCATGTAAAACTTTGTTTAATGACCTGGATTCATTTCATTTTAAAATATCGTTTTTATTACTAATTAAACTTAGAAAAGTTGAGGACATAACAATTTTTATTTTTCAATTTTATCGTCTTTGGCAAAAGTTGTCACCTGCTATTTTTACTATAAGTACATTTATTATTACCTTTAAAAATAAATAATATAAAATTCTAAACATTAAGAAAACTTTTCTGTGTTAATCCAAATAATACAAAATACATTTACGATAATATGTCTTTTTTCTGGCAATAAAAAATTTTTTACTTGTGAAAATATATTTTTTCTAGAACAAATTTGTTTTCAAACCAATAAAGCAAGTCTAATGGAATTTAGAATTATACATGAATATACACAAGTATTACACAAATAATCGTAAAAAATATTTATCACTGACTGCCATTCTTATTTTTTTTATAAATTTTGCATGCTCTTGTCGTTACATTGAATTCAATATATGTATTTCATTTCGTCTCGTCTCGTTGTATAATGTTTATGTACATGTCATACTAAATTTTTTCTTTGCCAAAGAAAAATTACACATAAATATTTTGGAGTAGACCTGTTTGCCTTGATTTATATCAGTTTTATTAATATTTCATACAAAGATTTTATTATTATTTTATAGAGTTTGCTTTTAGAAATTATTCCGTTCTATAAGGCTTTTTCAAATAATGTGAGGGTCAGTTTAAAAGGTGCTCTCAAAGTGAACTTATTTATGTCATGGTATCAGCTATTCTGGTCGATTTAATATTATTGCGATGTTATAATAAAACTGCTATCAGGGTTATAAATCAGGAGCCATTTTGGCGTAGGAAAAACATAAATATTTTTCTTTTAGAGTGCATGGCTGTGTCAACAAAATCAAACTCTACTCAAACTAATTTGTTAATTAAATGTTTTTTACATTCATTCCATAAAAAAAAAAAATAGTAAATAATTTAAACTTACTGTGGAAAGGCAATAAAATTTTAATATTCTAAAGATTTGTGGTAAAAAATGCTGTGTTTAGAACATTTTATGTATAAACTTATCAGAAGCCATCGATTTAGAATTTATTTTCTTCATATAATCAAAACCAAAAACTAGGTGTTTAATTAAAAATTTTTGTGCGAATAATATAAGTTGTTAGTGGTATTTCAAACGCCGTAAAAATGAAGAAGGAAAGCTTACATTAAAATCTGGAAATTAATTTGGTTAAAGTCCTACAAAATATAGTTAATTGAATTACGTATATAGATGTGAACTTAATTTCTACCCAACTGTTTTAAAAAAATTTAAGTCTGAGAAAACCTACTAAAACTTTTTATCTTCCGCCCGTGTGTCTTTATACTTTTGGTTACGATAGCTAGAGAACGAACACATTTTTTTAGTTAGGTTATTGTACAAAGGAATTTCTAATATACTTGATACTTTATTTTTAAAACAAAACAATTTTTTTTAAATAAAACTTTTTATAAATTGTATATTTTTAAACAAATTTGTTGTTATTATTATGTTTATGATCACCTTAACTTTCACATAAATTTCAGTAACCTTCGGCGTATATTGAATTAACTTTTTTCGTTTTGGGACGTTTTAGTTGAAGTTGCTTTCATATTTTCAAATGTTCGTAAGTTTTCCTGTCAATTTAAATTTTTTTCAAACCAAAAGGAAATTTTACAATAAGTTCATATTTTGGATTTATGTTTTGAAAGATTTCCTCTTCATTTTCCAAAATTGCTAACCCACGCTAACGATGTGCCTCAAATGGCAAACTTATTACTGTTAAGATCCATATAATTTTTTTCGTTCTATATACAAAAAGAAATATTTTTTCAATACTTTATACAAAATTTAGCTATCAGGTTCACCGTCTTATATCACCGCGAGCGATTTGAAGAACTTAATAATTTATTTTAAACCTTTTTTCAATTTTAATTTTAATAAATTAGTTTATTTTTGTTACAAATACTGCCTTTTTCATCACTCGTAAATTCATTAAGCTCAAAAGATTCTTTAAAAACACCGTAAAATATTTAAACTCCCTTTCGAAATAATTTTTAGCGTCTCCGTTTATCGTTTTATCATTTGATTTCATGATATGATTCATTTTTTACAGACAAACAAATATAGAATTACCAATTGATGCATATACATACATGGTTGAGCACAGAGGATAAGTTTTATAATTGTTTGCAACATATAAACGAAATCGCTTGTACATTGTACGAAATCTTCCGCTATTTGGCACCACGAAGTTTTTGCGTAAACTATACGAAACTCTTTTGTATAATTTTTTATTTAAATTAAAAGAAGTTGTTTTATAAATAAAAAGTACAAAACATTTTAAATTTTTTGCAAAATTTATAGGGTTTGTTGTTGGTTAAGTTTGTCTATATGCATTTCGTTGGTTCTTACACCAACTCATCAGTAGACTTCAACCCAAATTCTTAAAAAACTCATGAATATCTTGTGTCTTTATATAATAACCTCATTAAACAAAATGAGAATTACTATAAGAAACCAAAACGTTCAAGTTTCTTTAAGAATCCAACAAACCAATATTCGCTATTCGCTTGTTTTGATTTTCTTTTTCCCCTTACATTTGAATAACCATTGGTTATTACTAAATGTATTAAGGGGCTACCGAAAACAAAACCTTGTTGTTAAACAACACCTTTCAAAATATTATTCAAAAAATTTTTTTTGGGATTAAATCCTGAATAATATTTTGAAAGGTGTTGTTTAACAACAAGGTTTTGTTTTCGGTAGCCCCTTAATACATTTAGTAATAACCAATGGTTATTCAAATGTAAGGGGAAAAAGAAAATCAAAACAAGCGAATAGCGAATATTGGTTTGTTGGATTCTTAAAGAAACTTGAACGTTTTGGTTTCTTATAGTAATTCTCATTTTGTTTAATGAGGTTATTATATAAAGACACAAGATATTCATGAGTTTTTTAAGAATTTGGGTTGAAGTCTACTGATGAGTTGGTGTAAGAACCAACGAAATGCATATAGACAAACTTAACCAACAACAAACCCTATAAATAAACAAGAAAATTGGGATTAAATCCTGAATAATATTTTGAAAGGTGTTTTTTGCAAAATTATAAAATTCATAAATGTTACGAGAAATGTATTTTGAAAGGCAATTGTTAATTTAAATAATAACACGAATTTTTGCTTAAGAAATTAGCTTCGCAATTAAATCGAGACTTGTGTTTAATTTACAATTAGAAAAACTTTTGCACAGTTTTTGTCACTTTCGTATTTTATTTCTAACTTTTTTTGTAATAATTACGGCAGTTTTGTATATATTACGAAAATAAAAACTATGAAAGGCTTTCATAACTTTTATAAAATTTTAAAATTTTACCCAAATATTTTTTTTTTTTTATTTTTTTCAGTGTACACTATCTCATACCAATTATTTTCTGCTTTTTAGTACTTAAACTTATGTTTATGTTTTTAGATGAAAATAATAAAATCTCGATACATGTGATTTATATTAATAATTTTTTTGCTATAAAAAACATGTTAACAACAATCTGCCGCATTATTTTCCTAGACTAGTTTATGTCTATAAGACATTTGTACTCGCCACTAAGTATTCGTATCTGTGTAGAATTACTTTCCCGACTACATTTCTATATTTTATTATGTTTAACAGTAAAAGTACAAAACATTTTACAAAAGAATTGTACAAGGCAAATTAAATACAATTTTGCAACTTTTTTAAGTGAACTAAAAACATTTGCAAGACTATAAATATAAAAAACAAAATTCCGAATTTTAGAAATAACATGTGTCTTAGTTAAGTACATAAACTCAGTCACTGGCTTTATGTGCTACATACATTGTTAGTACATAAACGTTTAGTCCGGTTGTAAGAACAACGATTTGAAATAGAGATCCTTAAGTCTATAAAAGTTTTATTTTTGTTTATTTCGTTATCGATACAATAATAATTATTAAAATACAATTTCTTTTAGTTCATTTTCTATTTTCTTTATATTTATTACTTTGATTGGTAATTTATATTGATTAAATTGGGTTTGCATTGAATTGTTATAGATTTCATTTTACGATTTTCGTTGTCTGGCAGGCAAACCACAATAGATTGTAGAATACTTTTACTTGAAGAGTATTTTTTACGCACATTTTATATGCATAAATGTAGATAATTATATAACATCAGAGTTTTGGTAAAAAAATATTAATAAACTCCTGCTTACTTAATTATTGACAATATTAAAAAAACATGCGGGTGAATTTGTATACCCACAACACTAAAATTATCCTAGGAAGTTTAAACATAAAAACTGAAAGGAAAAATATCCTTGGTCCAATAGTCGAGATACTAAGCCTCCTCGGGGTAATATCTAATATAAGGGTGAGGCTTGTAGAATAAGCCGTGGCAAAAAATATATTGTAGTTAACAGTAATAGATTAACGCATCTTGATAAACCATGTGGCTATCACCAGATCAAATTACGAGGAACTAGACTCGTTATGTTGGGATAGACGGAAGGCTTTTATCTAGTGCGTTGGGCATAGATTGATCCAAGGTACAAATGTCGATTTGAATGGCTACCTTGTGACAGCAAAAGTAACACAGCACAAAAAATTGACTTCGGAAAGCTGTAAACAAAACCTTTTTTTTAATACCTTTTATTTATTGTTTTACAACCTGCTAGTTCTCGCACAAAAATTTATTTGGTTGAACACCAGCAGGGGATGCCCATTAAAGACGGGAAAAATTGCAAGGAATTTCTCAAATGCTACATTAAGCAAATTTGGACTTCTAAGTTTTTTAAGCCTTAAAAAAATATTTCTACTATTCAATATACATTATAAAAAAACATAAGGTGGATAGAATTCGGATAGAACTCGGAATATGTTACAGCATCTCGTTTCTGTTTCGTATTCGAAAATTTCTTCAGTCAAAAAATTTGTAGTTGCCCTGTTGAAGGCAAAATGAAAAAATTGTTTTTTTTATTTTAACTTGTATATATTTCAAATGATATAAGTCACATTATTAATAATTGAAACACTATAATAATTTTTAACTAGTTTTCAAACAAACTTTTCTCTTGTTATAGAAACGAGATACAGATATCGGCGTTACATCTGTTGTTGGAGAACTAAATAATTTAGGAACATCCTTTGCCAAATGGCAAAATGGTTTCAAAAATTTTAAATTTATTTAAAACAAAAATAATAAGATTTCATTTGTTGAAAATAAAAAATGGCCAAAAATCAATTTTAAAAAAATTAAATAATTCTTGATTTTTAGTTTGGCTTTAGTTCATATAATTTCTTTTTTATTAGAAGAAATTATTATATTCCGCTAGTAGCGGTAGAAAAATCAGCTTTTTCAAATTGAAAGTTTCTTTCAACATTAACGGAATATAATAATTTCTTCTAATAAAAAAGAAATTATATGAACTAAAGCCAAACTAAAAATCAAGAATTTGTATTAAAAACAATTAGTTCAACAATAAATAAAAATTAAAATTAAATAATAAAATCTTTCCCCAAATATTACCATTTAAAACAAAAAAACCCAAATTTTGCGTACTTTTTATTTTTAGGATGAATATAAGTATTTCCCAATATACGTGGTAGGTATTTGTTTCAATGTTTGTAACGTCCAAAAATTATAGTTTGAGATCCGCCTTTAAGTATTTTAATCTACTCAGAATCACTATGAGTCGATTTAAGCATGCTCGTCTTTCCGTCTATACCTCTGTCCATCTGGGTGTCTATATGTTTTGTACTCTTGTGCAGACGCTTCAGGTAATTTTAAAGATATTTTATTAAAATTTGCAGAAATCTGTTTTTTTTGGCACTGACACAAAGTCTCTTGTTTTTGGCGATCAGTGGTCCATTTTTTAAAATAGCATCGTGAATATATCCTCCAAAAAAAAAAGCATTTTTTCTATAATTTTATTGCATATTTTTATTATTGAATCTACTCTAATGAGAACTTTTAATTAGTTTTTAAATCTTAAAACTAAGTAATTTTTATTAATCCAGCCAGTATCAGACCAAAATTTAAGTTCTCACAATAAAATAAATTAATTTCACATAATTTCATTACTTCTTTTCAGTCGTGTGCACTATAATGACTTTAATAATACTTTACCTTTTCAGATTTTTGCTCACATATACACCATTACAGAACCATATCCAATAATTAATACATCGATCTATTTTTTATGTAGCCCCTTTACAACTGCGGTGTATAGTTTTACATGATTTTACTGACTATAATGTTTTTATTTCTATTGTTTTAAGTTTAGTGTAAGTATGAAAACTACCTCCACCCTTTATGCTACAGGATTGGTTCGAATGGTGGCCGGGCACAAAGGCAAAGATTTTTTTTATTTTAAGAAGCAAGTGAATAAAACCTACCGAGGCTTTAAAAGTCTTTATTCTTCCTTAGACTATAGAAAAGCCGGTAGATCGAGTCCACTAGAGGTCGGCTATCTAAACCCCATATTACGCAGAGCTTTAGGTAATTATTAGAGAAATATATATTTATTAAAAATTCATATTTTCCAAATAAATTTTGCTTTCTGTTAAAACTTAATACCACTTATAAATTTAATTATAAACGCATTTTAAATTTTAATATTTTTCAAAACAAAGAAACAGTCCTAAATAATTTTAAAACAAAAAACGGCCCAATATCAGAATTTAAAAATGGCCCCAAACTAAATAGAAAAATGACTTAACATTTTAGTATTTTTGTTGTTAATAAAAAACAGTAGTAGTAACTGCCACCTAAAATCTATATCCTTAAAATTTATGTTCCATAATTAAAATCTTAGCAGCACTTTTAATGTTTATATTAAGCAAATAAAATATAGTGGGAAGCAAAAATATACCCATAGTAAGAAAAATATTTTCTAATGTTTTTTTTATTAAAAAATATATTTTTTGCCCTTAATCGACTTAAATTCAAATACGTAATAACTTAAAATATTTTCTAACAGGAAAACATTATAACATTTTACTTTTTTTTAGAAAAGACTTAAGAAAACCGTGACGAGTACGATTTCTGAAAAAATATTTATGTAATGCGGATTTTATTTTGATTTTATTTTGATTTGAGTTAATGAAAAATGAGAATAGATTGTTTAGTCATCGCTTTTTTATTTTCATCATATCTAACTGTTGAAGAATTGACAAAAGCTTCAATTTTTTTCCCTTACTTTAATTAGGAGATAAATTAACTAAAATATTTTTTCCAGTTTTTCTTAACAATATTAAGGGACCCACCATTTTATCCACCACTTCACTTTTAATTAATATCACAAAATCTTGTATGAAAATCAAAATTGAAAATAAAAATCAAATTTCTATTATTTTTACTATATCTTTTTAATTTCCTCTTCCTAAAAAAATAATAAAGTAACTAATGAAGATTTTAAAGAAATAACATTTAAAATAACAATTATCAAGAACATAGACAGACATTTAAAAAAAAACAATTTTATGTTTTTCCTTGTTTGACATTTTATGCTTTTTTTATTTCATGTTTTAATGTCTTTAATTTAAATCAAGAGATATAATTATAGTTGTTCATTAAGGCTATTTGAAACAGTAAAAGAATAATGAGAAAGAAACTTACAACTTGTTATTTTGTTAATTTTTTTTTTAACTTGAAAAAAAATATATGATGACCTTTTTTGCTCTAATGAAGTATGTATAGAAAATATAAAATTAAAAAATATGCTTAAGAAAACAAACGAGAAGAGAAAAACAAAATAAATTAAATAACAAGAAGGAACCCCTTAAGGTTATATACTTCATTAACGTTTACTTTTAATTTGCAACAGACTGTTAGCAGAACACTCAAGCTACTTCTGAAAAAGAAATTAAAAAAATTAGGAAGAAGTTAAAAAAATTAAAATAAGACATATATGAATGTTGATTTTAGAGAAAATTAAAGCAATTATAGTTTAAATTAACAGAAAAAACAATTTGAGTTTGACGAACGGATGAAAACAGCCTTAAGATCATTACAAAAGTACTAAAGCCCGAGAATTTAAAGCAATTTTTTGATTTTGCTAATTCAGGAATTCGCTTCTTAAAGTTTTAAAGAAAAAAATCCTGAATTTGGTTTTATATAAAAAAATGTTCATTTGAATTTTCTCATAGCAAATTTTTTATTACCTTTGTTTTCAATACAAGAACTTCATTATCTTGTCTATTTATTTTAGTGTTATTAAAGATTTTGCTGTTAAGGCTTGTTACAAACCCTTACATACATACATATAAAGCAATTACTCCAAACAAAGAAGCTAACAACTTTATGACTAACATCTCAACTACAAGTCAATATTATTTTAATTAAAACAAGGCAATCTAGTAATAACACTTAGCCGTACAGCATTATCGCATGAAGCACAACAGCAAGTGTTGGAAGTAAATTAAAAATAAACTTATCAAAATGTGAATCTTACACAAGCAAAAGCTTAAGAGACAAGACAACTCTTTTTGCGTTTAAAATCCACCTGTCGATATTAGGTTTATATTAAAAAGTCTCACAAGCATTTGATGGTGCCTACGTTTATCAGAAAGTAACAAGGTTGAAAGAAAATATTTTTAACCCTCCACTTAAGTGCAGACTCTTCAATTAAAACAGGAAACAATAGAAAAGAAATGCCAAGTGGTAGTTTACAGAATGTTTTTCCTTTAATGCCACCATTTCTTTTTTAATCAAAACATAATGAACTTCCTTTCCTTTTCTAAGTATAATGAAAATGAAATTGTCGCTTTGAAATTAATTTAAATAATTAATCCAATGCAAATATTAGTCTTTTGCTTTTTCTTTCTTTCCTCTTCTCTTTGCTATTTTAAATTTCGTTAGCTTGCTTTGGCAACAGTTTGTTTAATTTGTAGCGCAAAATGTTGGCAAATAAAACACCGCCCACCACTTTTCCCGTATTTAAAACAATCCGCAAATGTGCCACCATTCATTAGTAAGGTTGGTTGTATTTTCTTAAATTTAAATAAATAATTTTGTTTTATACATATAAATGGTGGGAGTGAAAAAGGCAAATCAGTTTTATAAGAGATAAATATTTTAATAAAGGGTTCTTTGGTTTACAGAAAACATATATTTTGCAAGATTAGAAAATTGCTTTTTCACGGAAATATTGAAATATTTAAAAACCCTTGCAATCTCCGCAAAGTTAAAAAAAAAATTAAAATTATATAAAAGATGACATTTTGTTCTTTCTTTCAAAAGCTAAGTCCTTAGCTATACCGTTCAAAGCTAAGTCCTTAGCTATACCGTTCAAATCCAACTCTGACTTCAGAACTGCAGAAAGGAAGCTTTCAGTATTTTGCGTGCTTACAAAAACGCCGACACTGAATCGTTCAGCAAACAAGTGAGATTTTCATGTGCCAAAGTACTGATACTTGTAAAACCTTGATTCTAACAGCGTATCTTGCTTCCCCTAAAATCAGCAAGATCATTTGGTCATTTGTTAAATGAGTAAGGAACAATGCTGGTTCTTCAGTACCTGCTCTATTAAGAAATGACATATTAGTCATTGACGCGATTAATAAAGCAAAGCTTTTGGCTGAGATATTTTTGTAGGGAATTCACAGTGGCCGGAAAGCAATCAACAACTGCCCAAACTGAAATTAGAGTCTGGGACTACGCCTTATATATTCTTTCGAGCTCGCGCAGTGAAAAGGGTTTTATTGAATATCGGTATAAGTTGGACTTTTGGCCAGGATGGTATACCAGCACAGGTCCTGAAACAATGCTTTTCGACATTGGCGCGTCCGTAAATAGTCTTTTTATCAATGTATTTAGTTCTAGGTTATTCCCCATATGCTAAAGTAACTAATGTCAGGGCTACCGAAAGGCTACGTTCTCTCTCTTACTCCATTTCTTAACCTTCTTAATGACCTTCTTTAGCAGAATTTGAATCCAATATATTCCTTTAGAGAGGACAGCAGCATATACCATTCATACTAATTTGATTACAGGTCAAGCCTTTGGAGATTAGAGCTATGAGAAAAAGTATGAATGAAACCCTTAACCGTGGTTTAAAGGTAGTCTCCGATTGAGGCCGTGCGAACAGGGTCCAATTAGTTACTCGTAGGGCCCAATGTTGTCTCCTGATACAAGACGCACAGTGCACAGTGCACAATGCTGCATAGTCCGCATTATTAAATGACATGTTAAGGAGAGAGAAACTCTTGATGTTCCTGATCCAGTGCGGCGTCCGTTTGACGAAACACGGTTTTCTTGTATCGAAAGAAGGATCCAAGTTTCTTTGTTTTTGAGACGGTGTAGGATTGATTTCACGCCATCCTATCTTCTTACCATTTAAACCACATACATATGGCCGAAAATTGAATAAAACACTCATGTATTGGCAGGTGCCAAACATTTGTTTTGGAGCTACTTGACTGCGTACATGAACGGGCAAAGGAAGCAATAGTTGACGTTATGGTACCCAGCCGTTGCGATTCACTTGAAAATCGTTGCAATTTGGGCTGTATTTCACAATTCTGTCTGAAGAAATCACAGAATTTGTTCCTGAAACCCCGGATTTTCATAATGAAGCACGTTTTTTTAAAAGGGCATGTCTATTTTTGATCAACTGAGTAGTTAATTGCACTACGCATCACCGAATAACTTGCTTTATAATGGCACGGTTCTTATGTGGAATAAATTTCGTAAAGCTGTCTTTCCTCTCACAGTTAATATCGAAATATTTAAATCAAATGTCCATAAACACTACCCCCTCCCTTCCTTTCTTCTTATAACCTATTTTTCTGATACCAACACAATGCAATACATGTATAGGGGACATCTTTGAACGCTGGTTATAATATCGTTTGGCAGTTATGGCTGTTGGTTGCAAGTAAACATTTAAAGGTCGACATGTATTTAGTATTAAGTAAAACTGTTAAAAACTTTGTTTTATAATTTTAAATAATATATACATTTGTTATGCATATTAGCATTCATTATATTTATATAATTTTTTTAAATACTACAAAAAAAAAACAGTTTTAGGGCCATAGTTGCTTAATCCCTATATCTATTATATAAAGAAGGGTTGCATGTATGTATGTATGTATGTTTGTATTTAATAGCTAGCCACACCAGTAGATCGATTTTTTTGTAGTCTGGAAGGAAAAATAGGCTACTTTTTTGGAAATTATTGCTGCCAGGCCCACACTTCGCCCATTTGTGTGGGAAGGTCATGAATTGCCTAAAAAAACTAACTATAGCAATACTGATCAAACGCGTAGAGCTAAATATATGAAATTTATAATACGTATTAAACTTTCTATGTTTGTTTAAATACAGACAAAGTTTTAAAAAATCGACCCATAAAGGGGACAAAAAGGGAAAAATCTGTAACCTATACTGTCTTCTGAAGTATATAAGATAGAAACAAAATTTAAAAAGTTTTGCGTTTTCCTTAAGAAATAAACAGACAGCAATAGGAAAAATAGGTTAAAATTATATGTTGGTACTTTTTCGTATTTCTTGTTACTTTTAAACCAATAAAGATAGAAACATTATTTAAATTGTGTTTGATAGGCCTTAAAAAAATATGATTAAGTTTTTCGTACTTTTTTCAAATTTGGACTTAAAAAATCAAAATACATATATTTTTTTGTCGTTTTTTGTAATTTTTAAACCAATAAAACATAACTCAAAATGTGTGCGACAGGCCTTAAAACTATGAATACGTTTTTAAGTAGTTTTTAATTATTGGACTTTAAGGGGAAAAAGGGTAAAAATTATGTCTTAGTACTTTTTGTTACTTTAAAACCAAATAATATAGAAACATAATTTAAATTGCATTTGTCAGGTTACCAAAATATATTAATATATTTTTGGTACATTTTTTCAATTATGGCGCTAAGGGGTACTAAAGGGCTAGACTTATATTTTGGTACTTTTTTGAAATTTGTGAAAGAATTTTTGCTGACTAAAGCTTTCTAAATAGCTCCAAAAGTATAAACCTGGTAAATTCCCAATTTTTAAATAGATGAGCTGACTTATAATTTGTTGCAACTTATGTGGGGCAACCAGTAAATTCAAAAATATATATAAATGCTTTTGTTTACATATTTTGGTAATTTTACTGTGATTGGGGTAGCAAAGCATACCGGGGCTTAGCTAGTTTTACTATAAGTTAAGAACTATTGACTAGTATTTATGCAAGAAAGAATATGTTTAAACCCCTTATACCAATTTTTCAAAAGGGTTGCCTTTTAATTTTTAACGCTTGTAGTTTCCAGTTAAACTAACTTTAACAAGCTTTAACAATTAATAAATCCGAGGGTCAAACTCTCCAGGTCGCTGGTTTGCCCTTGGGCCTTCTACTTGTATGTCAGCTTTTTTTAAGGTACCAAGTGGGTAAAATCACACATTTTTGCACCAAACGGAAAAATTCCTAACAAAGTGTATAATAGCGTTTTATCAAATTCCTAACCCCCGTTAGTTTTTTATAATAAGCTACGAATTGAGCTATAAAGACTGGTTATAGTAATTTTAAATTTAACAATTAAGATTAATTTTTTTAAGTTTTGTTTGCATATTTTCACCCATTACTGTACATGGGACTTATTGTGTTTGGCGTAGCCGTTTCGAATGATGTCGAGTTTGCCAAAAAAACTACAAGGATGCTATTAATAAAGCGTTGGCGTTTTCGTTAGACGGTACCAAAAAACTAAAAACGACTACGCCAATCACAATAAGGGTGCATATATGTTTATGGGTTTAATGTTTTTGTAAAAGTTTTATTAACAACACTAGAGGGTATTTCGTAAAAAATTTTATATATTAAAAGCATAGACAGCTCATTTGAGTGATCATTCGAGTTGAATCGAATGCCTTAATTTTTCCTCAGTTTTATATGCATTTTCTTAAGTCAGACAATTGCTTCCAAAATTTACCTCCTAAGATTATTCCCGTGCAACGCCCGGAAGAGTAAGCTAGTAGTTTATTATTTCTATGACTTGCGCCTTTAATCTCTTCCCAGAGCAATATTTATTTTCCTCAAACGCTTATCTTATAACTTGAGCCAAACTGTAAGTCTGTTCAATGGTACTGCGTTGTCGTCAATAAAAATTAAAAAAAGAATTTTTCAAACAAATAAATAGCAGTTCAATTCCGTCTTTGATATGGCTCCATAGTTATTATTTTATATTTCTACTAGAATAATCTCAAAAATTTAAAAAAACCTGAAAAAGTCAAAATTTAATAGTTCAATTTTATGTGTATTTCAAAATTTAATTATAAACTAATTTTCTATTTTTTATATTTTCTTTGGTCCAGAAGTTGCAAAACGTATCTTAAATATATCAGTATATAGATGATATCCTATTTTATCCCATTTTGCCAATTTTGGTGAAAATCTTAAAAAAGTATCAAAAAGGTATTCGAATTTTTTGAGGCCTGTCGCTGCTATCTTAATTGGATAACCAGCTACAAAATGGACCTGAGCTGTCTCAAAATATTGTTTTTACTCTGTTTTTTCTCTAAAGATCCTGGATTTCAAAAAATTGCTATACATGGGTCTGTTTATATATTTAGACGAAAGTGATGATTTATATATTTCGATTTTTCCTAGTTTGCCCATTTTTAACCATTCTTAAGCCCTTATGACACTTGCTTTTTTCTTAATTGATTGCTTTTGGATTGAAAGAAAGAAATAGCAAATGTTAGATAGAACAAAATATATACGTATTATGATAAAAAGTAAACAAACGAAACAATGTTGCCCACTTGATATTTTGTTGCAGAGCGGAAAATCTGAAATAAAAATTAATAAACGCGCGAAAAATCGCTTTTTTGACTATAAACTGATCAAATTGACAACATGTTTAGAGTTTTAATCTTAAAACGTCAAGTTTAAGTTAAAAATTTTTACATTTTTTTTGACAGCTTCTGCTTTTTTATCAATTGCATTTGGGGAGCTTTTGACGTTTTGGTATTTTTCTTTAAATAGCTTAACTCTTTACACTTAGTGTAATTTTCCTATATTATAAGTAGGTACTGTTCTTCAAAGTTTATAAAATGCAAAAAAAGCAAGTGTCATAAGGGCTTTAGTGGAACAAAACTTTGGAAGAAGTACGGGTTAAATTTTAAACGGTAAGGCTTACAGGTCTGGGCTGTACAACGATGAATAGCTCAGTAAGTCAGTCAGTCGGTTAGTCGATCATTCAGTCATCTGTTCCTTTTTTTATAATAGATATGTTCGAATGTGCATAATTTTTTTAACTAGGTAAATGAATTTTAAATTTTCTTTTGCCTACCGCCGAATACGAAATTGTCTCTGTTATAATTATAAAACACCTCTTTACACAAAGAGTCATAAAAATAACAACAATAGGAAAAGGAGCAAAAATAACAAGCAACATTAATAACGAAGCAGTGAAATTGCTATTGTTCTAAGGAGTAGGAAAAAGTCAATTTTAAAACAACAAGTTGCAGGAAATTAAAAAAATACAGCTGAAAGTAACTCTAATCACGCAAACGTAATTTTTTAACCGACTACTTAAATACTCCACCCTTTTATCATTACACAATCACTTAAAACTGTTTTAATCAAATTACACTTAAAATACAGTATTAGTTTTAACACATTATTTTCTATTTTACTCTATTGTAATTTATAAACTCTTAAGTTCTAGGGCCAGGTAAAGCTTAAAATTAACACGGTTTAATTAAGGGCAGTAGTAACAGAAAGAAATAATAATAATAAATTTGCATAAGCTAACAACTTAATTGTATCTTTAAATCAAAACAAATAAAATCTTAAAAACAATTTTGTATCTTTTTTTTAATGTTTTATCAAACAAATTGAATATAAAGTGTTCTCTGCTTTTAAAGTATCAATTATGTGCTTGCTTCGAACGGCTAAAAGCCAGAGTAAATAAATAATTTATTTTTGTACAACATTATTAGGGATAATATAATATTGAAATTATTTATGGTAGACATTTAAGCTCAGCACACAAATCTAAGAGATATAATTTTATAAATTTGATAAGAGAAATGATTTCTCGTATAAAAAAGACTATCATAAACTAAATAATAGCTTAGTTCAAATAAAATTAGTTTCTTTTTTTAAAAAGCTTTGGTTAACTAGAAGTTTATTTATCATTGAATTATCTTTCAAAGATTTTCAATATAATATCTAAATTTAACTTTGTAATCATTGTGAGAAGAAACTAAAATAAACGCCTTCTGAGACCATATCTAAAATGTTAGAATACTCAATTATCGGCTTTTGATGTAGTTCACTCGCCTTTCTTTATTTCACTTTAAATATTAAGTTTTTTTAAATACTTGCACAACTATTTACTTTAAACAACTTTTAAAGAGCATCGACTCGATTATTGAGGACGTAATATTTATTTAATTAATATTTTAGGGGGAAAGCGATAAGGACTGAGCGATTTAATTACACCATAGGTATCTACTAGTTTAAACTACCGACATAAGGTCCAAAAAATATCAATTTTAACTTGTATTATTAAAAAAAGAAGTAATCCTATGTTGTTTTCGATGCGTTTGGCGGTCGACAGGCAGCAACTGATGTAGAGACTAGTCTTTGTATGGAAACATTCGCAGGTCTTTGAGAAAAATTCGCCTTAGGGACGACCGCCGATGGCTAATTGCGAGGCACGGCATCTGGTGTATGTTTCTGGCGACAGTTCGACATCCCACCATTAGCGGCGAAATTCTCGGCAGAAAAGGCCACTCTTGGCATTATCTCGTGTGGTCCCATACTCTTTAAGGTTGATGGCCAAACGACGCAGTATTTGCGCAGTCGGAATTCGCGACGAAATTCGCGCTGCGCCACCACCACAGACGAATTGTTTCGCGAAAAAAATAGACACTATTATTCCGCTAATTCGGGGAGTGTATCGCTTGTTTTGTTGTATTCTACATCTGTCAAGCTTATAAATGTCAAAGCAGATTTAACATTGGCCGCCATTTGAAAAAATAGGAGCATCTTCCAATAGGGTGATTTCCTTAAGCCTTCCTTGAATATGTTTGTTCTTTCTGGAAAATTCTTTTTTTTTTTGGATAATGAATTTAAAAATATGAAAGAAAGAGCTTTGAGCCGTAATTAGGGCCGGGTATCAACCAACTGAACAACAATACTTCTTTAATTTTTTTTTTACTTTTTGCATTTTTTTAGGAATATGAGTCTGTATATATTAGATATATTAACGGTTATTGACCTGGATTGGGAGCAGAAGTCAATTAGGCAGTTTGGTTAGGTAAGATTAGTACAAAACCAATATTTATATTTTTAAATTAAAAAACTTTATGAAAATTACATGAAAAATTATTGAATATTTTTTAATAGAATAAAGTCACAATGGAAAAGAAGCACAAAAACCGACAGAAAATATATAAACACATTTACTGAGTAACAAAAATAAATAAAAATTACAAAAACCAAGAAAATTACGTCAATCTTTAAAAAGCTGATATATAAAGTAAGTCCACGACATAGATAATACCAACTTTTGTATAATTCTTGTTGAGAAAAAAGAAAAAAAATTAAAGCTTAACACAATATTAAAATAAAAATTTATGTGTAAATAAATTTCTTTTTTGTCTCTTTATTTCCAAAAAAAAAAAAAAAAAAAAAAAAAATAAAACATTAAACAAAAAGCAGAAAAAAATATTTCTTACATGACTTAACACTAACTGGAGTTGTGGAAAAAACAAAACAATAACCATAAATATCTAAAACAATGATGGTCGTTATTCTATGTACATATGTATGTATGTGTGTATGTATTTCTACTTATAACTTTAAATAACGCAAAAGGAAAATTATAGTTGAATGTATTAAAATGGCTTTCTTCAATGGAGCGTAATGTTGTTATGTTTTCTTGTTAAAAAACAGAGAACCACAAAAATCCTAAATTTCAAAATGACACAAACACAGTTGTTGTACGTAAATATTTGTGTGTGTGTGTTTGTTTGTAAGTTTTTAAAAAATTTATACACATTTACTTACAAAGCAGAAGTAGGACCGAGAAAATCTATTTCGGTATTTTGATTGATAAAAAACGTATAATTTGTTATTTTCAAAAGCAATTTTGAAAATGTTTTTAAATGAAATTGCCAAAGGGAGATCATTTGCTTCTGTTCCTAAATGGCAAATTGCTTTAGGCTTCTATTTTAATTTGTGTGCGTTTTGTTTTTTTAAAACTAATTTAAAGAAAATATGTAAACAATAAAAACCGAAAAACAAAACTATGTACATTAGGGTGGAGTAAAAGTGATCACAAAAATTTTTTTTTTAATTTTGAATCCTCCTGTGTTGTTAATTGATGACCAAATTTGAAAGCTTTATTTATTTGAAATAACAAGACTCTGCGACTTCATTTCGAGGTGGCGCATGAAGGGTGAAGCTTTAAAAATAGCATAGTTTATTTTAAGGCAAAAAGTACTATTGAAAAATCATTTTTATCTACCCCCAGCCAAAACTTCACTTACTACTTACTTTTTAATGACTTCCCGCATTAATTATTTAGTAGCTTTATTCGCCACTAGTTATTGTTAATTTGACGTACCAAAAATATGTTATGATTACCAAAACAATATGTACGTATGTAAAAACTAAATTTATTAATTTTATAAATTAAACTTGTTGTTTTGGCAATCATAAAATATTTTTAAAAAGTCGAATAAACAGTAATAATTAACACCAAATAAAGCTTCCAAATATTGAATGTAAGAAGTCACTAACAATAAGTAGGTGAAGTTAGTTTATGCCAAGATGTTGGCATCACTTAAGTTTATTGCTAAAGTAGAAAGTTTGGGGATTCCCATGCAAAAATATAGTATTATCTAAAACAGTTTCTTTTAGTTTTTTAATAGTATTTAGAAGTGCAGCGTGTTAAAAAAAGTAAAAAAAATTGAAGCAAATGTTAAATCTTCGTTAAAAAAACTTAAAACGTGATTGCTGAGGAAATATTTAAAATGCCTAAAACTGATTTGTGTTGCTCTGTATTTGGAAAAGCAGTTGCATTAAGTGCTAATATTTTACCTACGCATTGTGATATTATTAAATATTACCTGTGGCTAAAAAATGATATGCTTAAAATAAATAACCGCAAAGATCCTTCAATTAAGTGCATATGTGAAACAATTGCTTGTGATATTGAACAAATATGGAAAAAGGCATCGACTCCTGTAATAAGCCATCAAAAATTTTTAGGAAGATTAATTTCCTATACAACAAATTCAAAAAGATGAAGAAACTGCGCAGTGAAGTCAAAAAACAAAATTTCTTTAGGGCATCTCAAAAAAAATTATTTGACATCGCAACATGTAGGTGCGCGTCCAGAAACATATGTAAATGTGCGACTAAAGTACCACCGGCTGAGGAAAAGTTTTTAAAGGACCAACGAAATGAGCGTAGAATGTATATGGGTTGTGTGGATAGGTTGAAAACAAGATCTATACGACGCAATGAAGTTCATTAAAAAAAACACAACTTCAATAACTTCTTCGTCTATGTTAGAACTTCAAGTGAAGCATCACAATCAGAGCAAGATGACTTTTGCTTTAATGACGAAAAAAGAAAAGTTCACAAAAGAAAAAACCAAAAGGAAAAAAGCCAGATGAGACAAAAGTAGCAAACCCTAGCTACAGCTTGTGACAGGACTGGAGTTTCATATCGATCTGAAGCATTTATTGTAAACGCAGTAATGGTTGATTTAAACATTTTAGATGCGAAAAGCTCCTCAAGCGTAATAGATCGGAGTAAAATACGTCGGGAAAGGAAAAAAAATCGAGAACAGTTAAGCTTTATTAGCAATGAAAAACCTCTGACTTCTATTTATTTTGACGGTCGTAAAGACAAAACTTTAATTATGACTTCAAATAAAAATAAGTCAAAGCGTTAGACTATTACCGAAGAACATATTTCAATGGTATCTGAGCCAAATTCAAAATATATTGGACATTTTTCAGTAGATTTAGGAAAAACAGCTAATATTTTGAGAAATATTGATGAAAAGTATAAATGTAACTCATCTTTGGGGGCAATCGGATGTGATGGAACGGCTGTCAATACTGGATATAAAAATGGAGTCATTGCTTTATTGCAAAAATATTTAAAAAGACCATTGCAATGGTTTGTGTGCTTATTACATGCAAATGAATTGCCACTGCGACATTTGTTTTTAAGTCTTGATGGAAACACAGCAGGCCCTAATAGCTTTTCTGGAGCTATAGGTAAAAACCTTGACAAGTGAGTTGGTTTCAAGTTACAAGCTTTTAAAGCGATTCCTACAGAATTGCCCGATATAAATATAAACTTGTTGAGCACTGATCAGAAATATCTTTACGAGATTTGTTCTTCCATTTCGTCTGGTGCAGTTTCACTAAGTTTAGCTGAAAAAGACCCTGGGAAATTAGCGCACTCTCACTGGCTAACTTGCGCCAATGGGATTCTTCGTTTATATATTGGAACAGCTACACCACCAGAAAACCTTGAGCAACTAGCAATTTTCATTATGAAAGTATACGCGCCAACATGGTTTGACATAATGTCAAAGCCATCTTGTAAGCATGGTTCAGTTTATGTTTTCAATATGGTCAAGAGAACTTTATATTTAAGAGATGACCTTAAGATTATTGTCTTAAAAACGATAAACAGAAATTCATTTTTTGCACACCCAGAAAATATGTTGTTGGCTATGCTTCAACATGATATTTTAGAAATAAGAGAATTGGCTCATCAAAGAATATTAGACGTAAGAAAAGAAAATGTGTGTGCTAAAAGCAAGAAAGTTCGCGAGTTCTGCCTTCCACAACTTTAAGTAAATGCGACGAATTACTATGATTTAAAAAATTGGTCGAATGTGAAAATAACTGAACCACCAATGACCATGAAATATTCCTATACCGAAATTTCGAACCTGATTCGTTCGGGAAAAAATTTCAGTCAATTGGGTACGTTTCCTTGTCACACCCAAGCCGTGGAAAGGTGTGTCAAGCTCGTCACTGAAGCTTCAATATCTGTTTGTGGATCTAAAGCAAGAGATGGTTTCATTCGCTCTAGAATTAAATCAAGGCAAGACATTCCACTGTTTGAGTAAAAATCTTAATTTTTTCAACAAAAAGCAATCGAATGATTTTTGTTTTCTTTATCAAAATTTGGTATTCAATATTTTTGGTTTCTCTATTAATTTTTTTTATTAAAAAGTTTTATGTGAGTAATTTAAATGCTGTAATTGTTTGAATTAACCGAATAAAAAAACAATTTTAAGCCACACTGTAAACACTGATAAATTTTTACAACTTAAATTCCTGTGCGTCACCTCAAGACTTTGACTTAGGAAGATAAGATTTTTTCTCTGCTTATTCTAGTGCTTAGAGTATCGATTTTCAATTCAAGAAAAACCTAATTTAAAAAAAAATGTTTCGCTCCACCCTAATGTACATACCTTCTAGCAAAAATCTAGGACTCAGCATTTTTACTATAAAAAAAACTTCAAAATTGATTTCATAATATTGTTGGTTTTAATGATTTTATTATTTTATTTTTAAGAATTATACAGATGTGTTTATATGAATAAATATTTAAAAATCTGATCCGCTTTTTTTTGATCTCAATTTTTATTAATGCCCAAACAACATACATATGTAGGTACGTTTGTATGGGTATTACCTTTGATAAAACCACTATATATAGAACTAGTTGCTTGTCCGTACATGTTGCTGGGTTTTTGTTACCAATTTTAAAATCTATATATGAAGTAGAAAATGTTTTTTTATATTTTCAATTTCAAATCGTCACAAATTTTTGTTGAAATATAAAATGTAATAAAATAATGCTAGAGTGGATTGTAATTATTATTATACTAATTTTCGATAAACAAGAGTATTATCCCAGCAAAACCTTTGCTTACCATCTTAGTTAGCAAGTAATATTGAAGATGCAGAAGCACTAGTTACCTTTTGACTGAATAACTAGTTGTTTTTGTTTTGAGTTGTCAAGAAATGCACGACCCTCGCTTATAAATGTGCTTACAAAAAACATTCAAGTAACTAGTTACCCAGCATTATATGAAAATATTACAAACATTTAAGGGTTTTTAAAACAAAAAAAAATTTTTGCAAAACCTTTTCCAGTAATCCTCTTTTTCCATTCATAACTATAAGTGTAATTATTAGCGCCCTTACCAAAATATAATCTTTTCGTAGTAGCGACCTCATTACTTAGTAAACTATGGAATAATGTGGGCATATTACACAATTTCAAAAGATTTCCCTGAGAGTAGATAACAAATTAAAATAACTTTGCCTTTACATGGAAAAAATGAAGTCTAACAAACTGACATATTTACATTCACATAGTTAGACAACTTATTTATATTTTTTTTTTACATAAAGTAAATATTTGGCTCCAAAGTGAAAATGCAAATGGCCCCAAAATATTATATTGAAAGCAACAACATGTTTTTAATTTCTAAAATTGTGGTCAGTGTTCACTTGTAAAATTGAGGTTATTTTTTATTAAGTGTTTTGAGACCGTTTCCGATTTTATCATTTTGCATAGTAACAAAAAGTTTAAAAATACAAAAAGGCTCAAAGGATTAAAAATCGTTGAGTGATTTTTTAATTAAAAATTGGTTGTTGCTTCTAAATAAAAAACTTTGGGACCATTTTTCATTTCTACTTTGAGGCCATATTCAATTGAGCCCTTTTTCATTTAAGGCAAATTTTAAAATTATTTTGGGACCAATTTTTTATTTCAAGCATTTGGAACAGACCAATTTTCATTTTTTCAAACAGAAGAAAATTTTTTGGGCCATTTTTTTTGGGGACCTTTTTTATTACAACAATTAACGAGATTTTTCAGTTTTAAAATTGGTGTCATTTTTCATTTGGTGTGTTGGGGCTATTTTTCATGGAGCTTTATAAAAAGTTTGAGCCCTAAACGGTAAAGGAGAGCTTAAATTAACTTTGCTTAACTAATCCGTCAATAAAAATTGATACATATTTTATATTACTTTGTGATTTCTGAAGCTACTGGCTTATTTGCAGTCCTTGTTTATTAAAAAAGAAAAAAGTTAAATATATTTCATTTCTAAATTTGGTTTTAAATAAACTTTAAAATGTCCTTCTTAATAACTAAAATATATTTTCGTAAAATTTTTTTAATTTTAAAAAAACTTGCCTGTCCACTTCTTCAAATATCTCCCCCCCCCCCCCAGTTTTACTTTAATTTGTCTAAATTTCTAACAAAAGTATCAAAACAATTTTAAACAAAGTATGTGTGTAATTGAAATATATTTTTAAGGGATCTCTTTTTTTCACTAATGTTTATATTTTTTATCAACTCATATATATAAGTATATGTTAATGTTAATTTTTTGTCATTAAAAATACACGTCATTCTTCTAATAAATTTAAAATGCAATAAATTTAAACTGCGTTCAAATGCTGCAAATGTTACACAATTATAATTCTGTTGCAGTTTGTCCATCCAAATGAACGTTTTCACTTGCGCCCGTCATTCCCCTGTGGGGCTTCACGAAAAAAAATTAAAATATTTTTTTATCAAAGTGTTTTTTATAAGAAATCTCTAACGGAACTCAATTAAAATAATTCATTTTATATAAAGATCATGGTTTCACTGGTCGACTAAGGACTATAGCTGCCAGTTAAATTTGGTCCAATATCGTCAAATTTTAGGAAAAAAATCATCAAAGTCTTCAAAACTATATTTTGAGAGTCAGAGAATCGTCATTCCTAAAATGTTTGTTTTTTTCATTTAAAAATTTAAAAGCAATAGTTTTAATATTAAGCAAAACAAATTGCAAACATAAAAACACGAAACCTGTTTAAATATTCAGATTTAATTTCAACTATATTTATTTAACATTTTGATGTTAAAACAGTATTCTTTAGGGACTGTCTTTAAACTTTTTCTAATCTTTCTTAAATAAAAAATATTTTAACTTAAATTTTTTAATAGCCTTATATAAACAATGGCTTATATGTTTTATAATATATTTTTAAAACAATTTAATTTGTATTAAGGCTAAAATTCAACATTTATAGAGTGAAATCTCAAAAATATTAATTTCTTCATTTGCGCAAAATGAGAGTTCAGTAAGTATTGAAATTGAGCTTAAATGAAAATGAAATTGTCTTAAAAAAATATTTTAACTGCAAATAAATAAAAAATCTATTGTTCCTTAATTAAAAAATTATATATCTATTTATGCCTCCTATTTCCTTTTACAAAAGCCAGGAATCTTAAATTTTGAAAATCATCAAATTTAGGGCGAAAATCGTCCAATCGTCAAAAGCCTATGTTTGCATCAAAACTCGTCAAACTGATGGTAAATAGTCAAATCTGGCATCTATGCTTGGGGTTTGTTTTTAAAACTTTGAAAAATTCAATTAAAAATTAAAAAACTTATGTGAACCTGTGATTATTAAGCAGCTTAAATTTAATTGAATGCAGTAGTCTGTCTAAAATGTATTTCTTACTTGTGTCGGAATTGTCCCATAATTTCAGAATCAAACACATTTAAGTGTTATGTATGCCATTGAGTTATTTAAAGGGGTCTTTTGAGATTGTATGTCTAGAAATATACAAAAAGGACTTTTTACCCAAATTGAGATAAAAAGTCAACTAATCGAACAATATGTACTTTTCTACATTTTCGCGATTAATTCCACTCATTTGAATAACAAATACTCATTGTTACATATTTTACGCATTTTCGAATTTATTTTGAACATATTTTGTTTAAGTGCATTTTGTTTTTACATTTCTTAATGCGTTTTGCTCAGATAAGGCAGTTTTGACTGCATCAAACGCAACAACAATTCTAAATAAGAACCGCTAATCAGCGTGCTTATGGCATTTCAATGTAATGAGTGGGAGCGATGACAACAACAATGCTGAAGCAACTAGAAAGATTAAAGTTTCAAAACGAAATGATTTCATTTGTTATTAAAAAATCTAGTTCATAATAAAAAATTAAATTCTTTTAATTTATTTAAATTTTTCTTTATTCTGATTTATACCCACATTTTGGGTAAATACCCAGGCGCTTGGGTAAATACCTGGGTATTTACATTTAAATACCCAATTTACCATTTGGGTATTTACCCTTGTCCCATCACTAGCTATGAGTCTCAAAACACAAATTAAAAACTATTGATCCATATTTCAGTCAAAACCCAATGAAGTGAACAAATGGAAGAAACTAAAGACTACTAGTCCAAATTTTATACAAGTACTCTTTTGTATTTTTGGTACTTTTCTGAGGTTTTGAAACTAAAAATAAAAAATTTAACCCCCATATTCATAACAATTCAAGTGGACTTCTTAAGAGCTTATTTGACAGATGTCTATAGCACAATTGTTATACAAGCTCTTAGTAAACCTACTTTAATTATTATGAGTACGAGCGTTAGACTTTTAACTTAAATTTAAATCGCAAGTCAACTAAGTATTCAAATGTACTTTTTTGTTCCTCTTTTTAAAAATAAATCTGGAAATGTAAAATAAGTCAAAAGTCGACTTATTAGTCAAGAAGTATTTCTTGCACTTTTTAAGACTATACGCCTAGATATATATTATTAAGGTTTTAGCATATGCCAATGGCCAAGGTCTGAACATTTAGAATCAAGGATGTATTGAAAATTATGCAAAATTAACTCTCTAGTGGTCGTAGTTCATAGCTCGCATTTATTACTTTGTTTCAGTTTATATTCAAAACTGCGCTTACGAAGCACCAGGTTAATAACTATTGTACTTAATAAAAAAAGGTTTGCTGGGCTACCAGTCAAATAATTTTGTACGTACACATGCACATTAAATGCATGAACAAATAAAATCCTTCTCGTTTATTTGTATTGTCTTGTCTTGTCAAGTATTGAAAATGCTTCAAAAATTTATTGAGACAAAGAAGCATTCTGTTTTGCGATTTTAAGCTTGTTGTAGCTAATGTTCGTTTGAATGGGTTGGTTTGTTTATTTAAGTTATGTGTATGTTTATGTATGTGGGTGTATATAGTTTTTTTTTTGAACTTTGTTTCTCTGCAATATAACGCCTTTATTTATTTCTTTCTAGCTACGTTGTCTTCTCTTTTTATGAATATTTTTTATTGCAAATATCGCATTATTGAAAACGACTTGTATAAATGATAGAAACATTTAAAGTTTCATTTTATTTTAAAAAGTCTTTTATATTTTTGTGTTTTTTTTTGTTTTTGAATTTTAATGCTTTAGTTTACTGTTATTTGTCTGAATTCTTTGTTGTCTGACTTTTTATGGGGCTTAGAATATTCGAAATACCAATGATTTATGATGTGCTTTATTTACAGTGGGAATTTTGTTTGTAAACAAATAAAAAAAAATTAAAAGTTTTAACTTATTTTTTTAAAATGAAATATATTAAAAGCTTAAGGACCAAGGGAGTTTTTTTTTTCAATATAGTACACTCTACTTTTTATTATTTAAAATTTTAAGTTAAGAAAATTTAAGCCTGCTAAACGTATTTTATAAAATATATATAAGTTAAAAATTAATATTAAGAACGTTCCTAAATAAGTCTATTTTTTAAGCTTTAGGTCTATTTTTATATTTATTTTTTTTGCAAAATTTTTTCAATATTTCGCCACTCCGTTGTGTGGCATCATCAGGAGGTTATTTCAGTAAAATATTACATTTGTTATATTGGTTTTAAAAATTAGCTTTTGGCTTTTCAAATAACGATTATAATATTAACAAATAAAACTTAAAAAAAAATATTAGCCAATTAACTTCATTCTGATCATTTTCCATTTTTTTAAACGTAAATTCACTGATTTTCTTAATAGAGAAGAAAATAGAGGCTATCGCCAATTAAGGACATTTTCGTGGAATTGGCCTATACTTTCATTCTTTTTTTATATTTTATATATTAAAAACTTCTGTTTGAAATGTCTTTTTCGTTGTAGATTTAAGCTCACCTGATAAAAATGTGCTTTTATTTTATACATTATTGTTTAAATTCAACTTCTTTTACCAGTAATAGCAATTAAATTATTAAAAAAATGTTGAGTGAATCAACATGATTTTAGAACATATTTTAAATATAACGAAAAATATTAACACACAGACCTAATGCCAAATGGTCGTCTTTAATTCGAATTCAAGTTATAAAATTTTTATAAGAATTCCATTAAACATTCGATCAATGGATGGATCGATAGAGTGAAATTTCGGTTCGAATCAAATGCGATGATACCGCCCTTTTATAATTCCTATAGAAAGATGTTTACATATTTAAAAATTGATGAAAGATGAAATATTTGAGTTATTTTAAGAAAGAATCAAAAAATTAATTCACTTTTTTTGAGAAACTGTCCACTGTGCGCCTAAAATTGTAAATGGCATATGGTCCTTAAAATGTTTTTTTTTATAACATAACTTCTTTGGTAATAAAATAAGGCTTTCCTCTTTAGTGGCCGCATATTTAAGTATGATAGTAAAAATTTTATTAATTTGGTTATAAAATCTTTATAAAGTGTCGAAAAAATATAATTTCGTTTTTCGGAATGTATTATTCAAATTAATGATCTTCCAGACAATAAATTGGCGGGGATGAACAATATTCCTTAAAAATTTTAAAATAGATATTTTGCTATATCTATTATTTACTTCTTTTTGTCATATATTATGGCTCCTGACAGATCGGTCTACCTTCCTCAGATTCCCAAAAAGTTAATCATGCCCCAGAATGTGCTGCTAAGCAAAAAGAAAAAAAATTGTTTACTCTACACACAAAAAATTATCTAAGAAAACTTTACTTAAATCAAGCCATAGAGGTGTCAAAAGTACGGCGAGTACGGTTTTTCTTAAATCAAGTACGAAATTTTTTACTCCAAGTAAAATTTTTCAAGTACGAATTTCTTACTTTTAGCCACAATTAAGCCAAAAAAGGATTGATTTAAGTTCGGAACCGCACTTGATGTAAGCCAAAAAAAGATTGATTTAAGCCATAAACGGGATTAATTTGAAAATGAAATGTCATTTTTTTGACTTATGGAGCTTTATCAAAGTAAAAGAATTTTATAGTTTATTTTTATTTTATAATTAATTTATAATTAAAAATTTAATTTTTTGTATTTACCGAAGCTGAGTTTCGAACCAGGGATTTTTGTACTGCAGCACAAGCGCGTTACCTCTAGGCCACGGAGACACTTTGTTTTCAAATGTAAAATAATATATTAAAACAATAAGCTTTTCTCTGCTTAATTTGTTGAAGCAATCCGAATAGGCTTGATTTAAGAAAATGTAAGTAAGAATCGTACTTAAAAAGATTTTGGATAAATTCAAGAATAAAATTCTTGATTTTAGAAAGCGAGTTTTCTTTCTGTGTAGGTCAAATTTAACTTGAGGGCCTTACCTGTAGAAATCTCTGTAAAATTTTTTTAAATATATACTATGTATTTTTTTTTTCTGCCTAAGATAATAAAAATTAAAAAATAAATATTATTTCTGCTCAAAAAAAAAAAAAAAAATAAAATAAAAAAATAAAAATTAAAAAATTATTTTTTTCGCCAAAAAAAATATAAAAATAATATCTTCTTGGCATAATAATTAAGATCCCTGAAAACATCATGTGGGTCTAATGGAAAATAAATTAATTTTGAAAAAAAGCTTAATTGGCTAGATCTGTTAATACTTTCTTATTTATTTTGCCATGAAAAACAAAACTTAAGTCTTGCGTATATGTATCTTTTGACACGAAAGTAAATTCCTTTTGCAATTAAAAGAACCCAGCAATTAGATGCTACATGAAACATAACAGACATGTATTACAAGTATGTTAGGCCTTGAAAGTTTTTTCCATGTAGTGACAGCTTTCTTAATGAAAAGGATATAATTCCTGTTTATTTATAATAAAGTAGAATTTTCCAAATATTTTCGATAAATCTCTTGTCGCTCTGTTGAGTTTTACTAATCTCTAAGTGATTGCTGAAAGAAGTTTTTGTCCCTAAAATAGGGTTTAATTTAATTTGTGGCCGAAATCGATTTTTACAGTTTGTACTTTTCCCACACAATGACCCACAATATTGTGTGTATACTGTTATACTTACTACATATTAAAGTGTTTTTTGCTAAAAACTAAGCAATAAGTAAATGTATAGAATTTATTTTCTACCTAACACTTTCTGTTTTTTTTTTTTTTTTTGTTTTTGGTTTTTGTATACATCTTCATATAAATATAAATATATACATATATTTACACTTATACATATTGTAATACAAACACATATACAGTATGACTTTAAAAGGAATTTTTTATTTATTTATACATATGTAGTGGTATGCTTATCACAATAGCACACACTTTTTATTAAAGGAATACTTACGCACCTACACACATACATACGCTTATACACTCCATTATAATCTCACAGGCAAACAAACGCATTTGTTAACAACACTCAAAAACACAACCATTTTACGTTTTAGCTTAAATGATGAAAGCAAATGGCTTAAAAAAATGAATTGTTACAAAATGCTTGTGTTTATCAGTTAACACTAAACAAAAAAAAAACAATTTTTTAACATCAGCAAAAGAAAAGGAAACCTGTATGAGTATTTTGTAGAATTTTATTTTCCCTTTTTGTTCCTTCAAACAAGTTACAAATCTTAAAAACAAGTTGTTAAATAAAATGCTAAACATGCAAGTAGAAATTGTTAAAAAAAAAATCTCTGTTTTGTAACTTCAAAAAGCCTAACAGACCTTATACTTTTGTATGCCTGGATAGCAAAAAAAAAGAAGGTTCTCACAAAACATTTTTTAAGGTAGTGCTTTAAGTTTTTTCCTTACAGAAATCGGAGTTTAAAGTGCGGGTGTCTAATGAATCTTTTGTAGTTGATCTTATTGTTAAAAAGAAGAAATAAAGGCTGATTGTTCTTATAATTAAGTAGGAAATTAAGTAAAGGGATAACTCCTTAACGAAATGCAAACCTTTGTCAAGATAATACAATGATATAGTATAAATATATTAAAAAAGATTCGAATTTGGATTTGTTATCGATAGAGTATCACAAAAATAAAGGTAATAAACGCTGGCTTCAATTATAGCAAAGTCTTAAAAATTGTATCTGCTGAAGTGCTTATTAGGGTTTTTAAATTTTCTGTCTAATAATGTTATTGCAGCTTCCTGTTTTTAGTTTTCCTTAGGAAAAAACGGTATAAATTGTGTTAAATTTTTGTTAAACACTTTTTGCAGTTTTTTTATTAATCTATAAAAATATTTACTAAAATAAATTAACAGGTTTTCTAAGGTACCCAGCAAAAACTTTACTAACAAATTAAGTAGAAAAGTAAGTAGAATCCTCGCTAAACACTACTTACAATTCGACTGTAAAAAGTATTTATTTTTGTTTGCAATGTCCCAAAACGAATCCGATATTATTTAGGTTGTCATACCCCAAGAAAAAAGAACTTTTGTTTTTTAATGATTTAATTAAAAAAATAAGTAGTCGCAAAAAGTTTCAAGATAAGAAGAATACTTTTTTTAAATTTTACTTTTATTCTATATATTCAATAATTTTAATATAAAATTTTAATTTAACAATTTAATTCTTTGTACTTACCGCAGATGAGATTCGAACCAGGGACTTTTAGCACTTAAGCATCAGCGCACTACCTCTAGGCCACCGCGACACTTTGTTTTTAAATATAAAATAATGTGCTTTTAATAAGTCATTATAAATTAAATAACAAATAGAAGAAAAGTAGCAATTAAGGCTACAAAATAATGAATTATGAAAGTCATTACAAAAAAGTTTGTAAGTGAAGTTTTTGCTGGGTAGGTTTTAAGATACCCAAGGACAGCAATAAAGTACCCGGCTAGCAATTAAAATTCCAATAATCCCAGCAAAATATTTAGCATTACAATAATAACAACTTGCAACATAATGACTTGCTTATGGGGTTGCTGAAATTTATTTTCCAATTACCAAACATATTGCATCATATAAATAATATATAAATAATATATTGAACTTATTACCTAATCAATATAAAAAGAATGTCACACAATTAAATAAGTTATTAAACTAAACAGTAATAATTGCTCAATTGACAAGGTATCTGTAAAGTTTTATCGTCTATTAAAATATTTGCCTGAAGAATTTACTTGGGAAATAAAAATTTTATTTTATCATATTCTTGTTACTTTTGGAAATGTCAAAAAGTTTTAATAAATTAAGAAAAAAATCATTGAAACATTAGTTGCTCTGAAGATACCGTTTAAATGCAAATTCAAGCGAATTTACCATACGGACAACTACAAAAAAGAAATATTAACACAAATAGTTAAACAAAATTATTCGGACAGATTAAAGCACAAAAATCTTCAACTTGTTTTTTAAATTGGCCTTTACTTGAGTTACAAAGTTCATATCGTTATCGAGCCATCCGGCTGGACAGACAGACGGACGCTCTAACATTCTGTTTTTATGCAACTTTGACGCTGATATGACATACAACTTTAAAACACTGTTGTTTGCGGGGGCTGGGGCACCCTACAACCACCATATCAACACCAAAATTTGCGTAACCCTAATACGAAATTAATTTAATTACTGAAAAAAAATTATATTTAACCTTGTAATATTGAGAAAGTAAAGTAACCCAATATCAGAAATAAGCAATCAATTAAAATAAGAACTTATTTTATGAGTCTCATGGCTTGTAAGTTTGTATAATAAAATTTTGGTAATCTATTTTAAGTTGATTTTTAAATTTTTTACAGGAATATAGTCGCATTATAGGTATTATTTCGCTTGCACTAAAACCGATACCATCGCTTATTTTTTCGCTTGGATTTAACATTAAATGGTCACTGGCATTTAACAGGTGCGCTTTCGCTTACAAAACAAGCGAAGTTCGCCAGTAGGCGCCATTATACCTGCATTTATGTTTTTAGAGCAGTGGTCTTCACCCATATTACCCAGCTTACGAAGATTTTCGGGTTTTTACGTACTCTCTTCGTGAATAATACAACCAGGGTTTTCCAAAATAAATTGTTTTTTTTACCAAAATGTTTCTTAAAATATGCCAACAGCAACTGAATAACTAATCCTGATTAAATTGTATTTTAAAATAAATATCGTATTTTGTTAGGTAAAAACCTACGGACATACATATAAATTTTATACAGCATTTTAGAAAAAAATATTTATAATAATTATGTGGGATATTAAGTGGGAAAATCTTTTTTGTTTTCTTTAAACATATTCAAAGAGGCTGAGTGTCTTGTATGCAACCAGTTACTAAAGAATATGTTTGCATCGCACCTTAAGCGGCATACAATGCATATTGAGTTTCATTCTGTTTCAGGAAATGAGAGAAATCAAATAATAAAAAAACTAAAAGAAGATTTTCGACTCAAAAATCTTTGTATCCAAAATAGATGCTCAAATAATTCTACCGATACTGATAGCCAAATCAAGGCTTCACATATCATCAGCTTAGAATAAGCTAAAAAATATCGTTGTAATAAAACAAAATATTAATAATTTTATATTTTGCCTTGAAATAAAAAAAAAAAACATAGGCTTACAAAACACTGATACACAAAAACAAATATAGTAAAAACAATACTTTAATTTGTTTTAAAAATGAATTATTTTGGTTTTTATTTTTACATTTTTCAGTTAGTACTGTATTACTGAATGAGCGCGATATGTTGTGCTATGTTTTTATTTTTTTTATATATAATTTGTTATGTTCTGTTTTTTCACTTCAAATTCAGATTTGTTTTTTCCAAATTTGCAGTTCTTATAAAAAAAAATAATGGCAACGCTGACAATAATACTCTCATTTTAAGTGCGTTTCTCTTTGTTAAGACCACTGTTTTAGAGAGATGTAGTTGACATATTTTGTAAAACTCAATATAAAAAAATTTTAAAATTTTTTGTATTTATTTGTGAATGTTAATTTAAAGTATTAAAAAAAATACTTTTTCATCGCTCATATTAAGTTTTTGATTTTGTGCGCATATTTTAATTGTTTACTTATTCGTTATTTAAATTATAATTAGAATAACAATTTCACCATGATATCTACACAAGCTTAAACCTTATTCTGACGTCATCGATTATAATCAAAGTACTTTGTTTTTTACAGCTGGGCGAATCCCAAGGCCTTATTGAGTGAGCCCAAAAAACTGAAATAAATAAAGTTGAACCTTTCATATCTATTAAAAAAAATAAAATGCAAACATATCCGAATCAAGTTCACTTTACTTATTAAATTTTTTAAAAACCAGGAGACTTTGATCTTCTTCCGCCACCTAGACCGCAATATTATCCTTCAAGCGAAGCAGCCCTAGAATGTTTTTACTGACTCAGGGCATAAGCAAGTTTAAATGATTAAACATCGATGCAGTTAGGCAAGCGTCAACAAAAGCAAATTTTTTAAATACCAATTCTACGACAGTATTGAAATACCTTTGTAGCTGAGATATTAGAGCATGGTACTAGAACTTTATGCGTTTTGTTGCCAGTTGAATGGTTGAACGGAAATTATCCACTGAACGCTTTGGAAGAATGACCTTAGTACTTTGTAAGGATAGACTTTAAATTATTCTTGAAGTTGGAAAACCTAAGTTAAACACAGTGATGAGTATGCTGAAGGGTTACTATAGCCTAAAGCGAATTGACTAAGGCTAAGCATTTCCTGTTTAATGTCTAATGTTAGGAAAGATGTGGCTTGCTTTAGAGGAAAGAAATAAAAAATGTTAAAAGAATTCATTATTATTACCCCAGATATCTTTTGCCATTGCTAAGAGCACACCACAAGCTAACCGTTGACTTTTTAACGTATGCTATTTAGATATAACTTTTCTGGCCTAAACTTTTTTGCAATTATGCCTTTTTATTTTGAGGTTTAGGTACGCAAAAGATAACAAAAACTTTCCAAATTTGTATCTTTTTAAAACTTTTGAAACATTTAAAATACTTAATCTCTTTATAATGCACAATTTTACCTTTTCAAAACAAACAAAGAGCAAACAGATGTTACTAAGTTAGGATGCGGGACCCTCGACGATTTTTTTGAGCGGTTTTGGCTGACTGTTTTTTGAGCATGGTTGCAGCAAGCTTTTTCTTTACTTTCCTCGCCGGGTATAAAAGCAACTTAGGGGAAATGGTCACTTTAAAAGGACACCAGCCGTCAGCTGCAAGGAAACCTATTGGTGTCTGTCCTAAACACGAATTTCTAGTAAATTAAACAAAAATTTTGTCTTGATTATACCTACGTTAAACATGAAAAATTTTTCTCATCAGTAACAAATAGAAAAGCTTCCACCTGAGTGTGTTTTTGCCAAATCATATTGGGCCATTTTTGGTGGCAAAAGTATTTAACGGGTGGCTTAACCTTAGACAAGTGATTAGCAAGAAACCTGCTGACGAATGTCACACTCCATCTGTTCCTTAACTGCGCCTTTGGCTGACTGTGTCTTCGCTACAACTTTTAAGTCTTTTCCTTCACTTTAAACTTGTCTGTTTTTTTATTGCTGCTTCAGCTATTTGTTCTTTTATATTGCTTTGGCTGCCCGTAGTAAAGTTACGGTAGCGGTAGTCAGGTAGCTAGAATTAGCTGTATAATTTTTATAGAAACTAGATAAAAAAAATTTTAACATTAAAAAGAACTAAGTTTCTAAAATTACCAGCCCACTGAGCCGTCTACTTCTTCCGAATGGAAATATAATTCCAACTTACATATTAGTTTGATTTTTATCGGGACAGTAATATAAAAAAATTTAAATTAAAACCTTTACAGAATAGAAATGATAAAACTTTAAATTAAATTTAAAAAAAAATCAAAAATAAAAAATTTAAGCTAAACTAAGCTAACCATTCGTACTAGTTTCATCAGCACATGTACTGGTTTTATAATTAATGTACTGATTAAAAATTTTTGTACTGAAATGTACTAATTTTTAGAAAAAAAGATTCTTTCATATTCATAAATATTTCTCTTAAAAATGTTTGTTAAATTAGAGAAAAAAAGTATATTAAAAACTATTTTAATTTTTAAAATCTAGTTTTAAATTGATTGGGGGCTCTCCAAAAATTATTATAATTTTTTTTTCAAAATTTATTATATGAATCAAATATAGGCCTGTGAAATGTTCCTTAATTATAAGAATACATAGACACCCAGACAGATAGACAGACACGCTCAATTGACTCAGGAAGTGATTTTTTTTCAATTGCTTTAACTAAAGGTCGCTTTTAAAATTGAAAACCATACTGATTTCGATCCAGGAACAAATTGTCTCCTTAAGCTTAACCCAATTTGAAATGAGCCTCAAAAATATCCTTTTAACAATTTGTTTCAATTATCACCTAAATATCATGCACAGATTTTCAACCTTCATTTGTATAACGTAACTTTTTTTTCTTTTTCATACCCGTAAAAATATTATCGTCACTCTTAGTGACCAGCTTAAAATTTCTCATAATTTTTGTAACATTTTGTTTGTGTTTGCCCAGAAAATCAAACACACATTCTGTGTTTAGTTGGCTTTAATCTTTCATAGGGTTGACGTATGTCAGATTATTAATAACTTGCCAGTGTTCGTTTGTTTGAGTTCCTTTCCTTTTTTTCCGGCTGTCACATTTATCCAAAAGATAAAGAGAACAGAGGAAACAAAATCTAAAGAAAACATGGTTTAACACAAATTTTACCAAAGTTTTTTGCAGATTTTATGTTTAAGTATGTGCATGTGAATGTGTGTGTGTGTGTGTTTGTTAGTTTAAACATTTTCGTGCTTAAAATAATCTAAATGGGATTAAGTGGCATGAAAACTAGTTGCTAAGTTATGATATTACTATGTTATTATATTACTTAGTTTGATATGGTTATGGTAATATTTATAAAATAATATATTTATTCTATAATTTTTTATATTTTTTTTTTGTATCATTACAGGTAAGCTTTTGTTTGATGGGATTTCCTACTTTAAATGATAAATTGAAAATTGTTTGCTAAGAAGACAAAAGTAGGTAAGCCAAAATTGTTTTAAAGTGAAAATGTGCTCAGTGTGTGAGAGTTAACATAAGAATAATTCTTAAGTTTTCTGTGAAAAATTTTTTAAAAAATTTTGTAAAAAAGGTTTTTTTTTCTAATGCAGGTAAAATATTAACTGCTTAAATGACTAGTGTGGAATTTGTTTTATATATTATAATAATAATAAAAAATAATTATTATATTTTAGAAAAGCGAAGCACTAAATACGCAAAAAAAAATTTAGGCAGTCGCCACGATTATTTTATTCAAAATATAGAATATTTTACTTTATGTTTCTATATGAATGTGTTTTCTAAGATCTCTTTTGTCTTTTTGTATGACTTTTTTATCTCAATCTTGTGTGGATATATTACTTCTTTATAAAGTCGATAAAAAACAAACAAAAAAAAATTTTAAGTTCTTTTTTGTCTTCATAATTCTTTTCTTTTATTTATAGTCCAAACTGCTAAATCTGGGAGGACTTGTGCACCGGGGAATGTCAAAAAATTAACCGACAATAACCTAAGCTACACTACATATGTGCCAATACTATAAATCTAAAATGTATCAAACTTCAAAAATACGACCATAAGCATATTTTCACAAGAATTCAAAGACACCCAGCTGTATGGGCTGACATGCTTAAGTTGATTAAGAAAGTGATTTTGAGTCAATTGGTATACTTAAAAGTGGGTTATAGACTATTATTTTTAGGCGTCAAAACCACCTGCACGTGGTGTATATACAAAAATAAAATGCAATGTAACAATGCAAAGAAATTTTCAAGGTATTAAATGGTACTTTTGGTTTTCTTTAGGCCTCCATATGGTGCAATTAACCCTAGTTTTAAATTAGTTTAATACAAACAAGTAACATGTTTTAAGTGTTGACTACAAGGTAAGCTTTTGATAACCTTATGGTTCACTGGTCCTTTATTTTATATTCAAAAACTTACATTATTAAAAGATGCAAAAAAAGTATCACAAAGTTTTTTGACACTTTTTTCCATTAAAATGTCCTTAGTTACAATTCTCAGGGCTCATAATCTCAAAAAGAGTAGTTGGTTTTCTACTTTTTCAGTTTAGTATTTTGAAGTGTTCTTAAATTGTAAATTTACTAAATTTACTCCAGACCTCTATGTTTGCCAATAATCCTTAATTTTTTAATTAAAGACTTATTATTAAAAGGATATAGAATAAAAAAAACCTGTTCGTCCATTTAGATGTTCAAATTACAAAAAAAAAAAACAAATAAAAATTTTGCCCATTCAATTGACTTTTGACTTCTGCATGGTCAAACAGTCTCTCATTTTATATTTTTAGACAAGAAGACGCAAAAATTATTTGTAATTTAAAAAAGTAATTTTTCCACTTAACTGACCTCACATTTGGTTTTTCGAGACTTATCTTACAAATAGGACAAAAGTACCAAAATTAAAAAAAAAATACTTTTTGTCTACTAAGTTGGCTTTCGACCAAATCAATTTCAGAAGCACTAAATTTATAACAAAATTATGGGCTTAAATCTCAAAGAGGGCAAAAAAGTCAACTTAATTTATTTTTCTTAATTTAATTTCTTTTTCTACATAGATCGAAAATAATTTCATATTTAAAGACTTATATCTTTAAATACCTGCCTAACTCAATTTGATTACGTTTCTATTTTTAAAATCAAAAAGGTTCTGTAAAAATGTTTAAATATTTTTTCCTCATAAGTTTAAAATTTTTTAAAAAGCCCAATATCTTCTATTTTTTTTTTATCTTGTGTAGCTCAGAACGTTTTTGGTTTTTCAATGTTCAACACATTTGCCCATAGTGTTTATCTGTCGGACCAAATGGGAAGAGGTAGTAGTCGCTTCTACTTTAAGGCATTTTGGCTGTACAAAGAGTCAGTCAGTAACTTTGTTCTTAAATACATAAATAGTTTGAAAATGAGTAAGATGCTTTAGGATCTTATGTAGACTATTGGAAACATAAATTCAAAAATCTTATCCGTTGATGTACATATTTAGCTAGCAACATACGAACTGAGAGAGATAATATTGTAGGAGGTTACCCCATCATAACAAAACTATTTTACAAATCTCCATGTGTATTCAATGATATATTTATTATCTTCGTGATAATTGGTCAAAACCGACTGAATAAAGTACGATACAATTCTCCAGCCGCCACTTCAGCAATTTAGCTCAAAAAAGCTCTGACCAATACTCCGGTGTTCTTATTAAAATAAATAATAACATTTATGAAGAAGGCTTCTTGAGCTTAAAAGATGTTACTATGCTTAACTAAATTATTTGAGTTACCTTCTACTTTTTTTTATTTGAATCGTTTTATTAACCGCATTTTTTCAAGAAGAATTTAGTTTTCCATTAAGATTTTAAATTTCCATCTTTTAAAGTAAATCTCAAATAAAAGAAATAAAAACTCGTCCATATCATAATAATGTACATATCACAATTTTCTATTCTGCTCAAATCATTAACATTGAAGAGCAATTATTCTTTAAGTAGTTCAATGAAGCTCAGTGAATGCATAGAAAAATAAGGACATCATTAAAAATGCATATAAGAACATATTATGCATATTAATTAGTAAGTCAAGTTTAATTATGTCATATCTAAGATGAAAACCGCATACTGATGATAATAATAATGATAATAACAGAAAGCTTTGGAAATTTACGACGTAATATGCAATTTTATATTAAAAACTAATATACTCAAGTGACCTTAATATATGTGAACACGTAGAAATTTAATGACATACACACATACCTCTGTCTAAAGGCATTTAGTTTAAAGATTGGGTAATAAAAAAGGAAGGCCATTAAAAAGGGAAAACATAAACAACATGTTTTTTTTTTCTTTTTAGTATAATAGTTTAAACATTTCCCTTTCAAGGATAAAAGCTATAGTATAAGGCAGTCAATCGTTCATTGTCAGAAGTGCAATTGCAAGAATTAACCAGTTGTGCCAAGTATCTCAACAAACTGTCTTTTGTGGTTTTAACTTGTCATCAATCATGTTGCTGTCATTCATCGGCTTACCTTCTTAGATATGGGTGATTTCAAGTAGAATTTTAAAGAAGGAAATTGTTAGAGGTTTTATATGATTTTCCTTTCTAATTCTTTTAACTAATCAACTAATTTTTTGAAATTTCGTACTCAAGTACTAACAAACACAAACAGTGCAAAAGGGTATAATTTAATAAAAAAAGGCGATGCTAGACCCCCTTACCTCGATTTTTTATATGTATTTTGTTTGCATATAAAAGATCTCTAAAGAAAATTTTTAAAGCTACAAAGTGGGCGAAGTCATCCCTACTAAAACCAAATTCTTAATGAAATTACCTTTACCTATTCCTTTAAAATTTTGTTATGATAATAATCGTTTTCAGGATCAAAACTTTTTAGGTAAAAAGAAAGGTAGGGCCATGCCCCCAAAAAATTAACTTTAAATGCTGATATGGCAGTTGCAGCACCCAAATTCTCAATTCCGGAAAGGCCCCAGGGACACGCACACAAACCTTAAAATCTCGATACGGATATTTCTACCTGACTGATTTAAGAAAACCTTTCCAGAATCAAAAAAGTGGGCAGTGTTATGCCCACAATATTAAAAGCTTTAATACCGGCACTTCCACTGTTTTATGTGCAGATCCAGTCAGTTCAACTCAAGCTTAAAGGGGTGCAGTGGCAGAAATCAGAAGCACAAAGTAGCAAAAAGCTTAAAGTCGAAAAACATGAAAACACTGTTTATAAAATGTCTTAAAATAATGTAAAAGGTTACTCGGCAAAATACTCACCATTTGCTAAAACATCTACATTACTCTAGCTATGTGTGGTTTTGACCAAAAATTAATTAAGCAGGGTAATGGCCAAGACATTTTTAAAACTCTGAATAAATATTCTATTTATAAAATTGTTTTATAAAACCCTTAGGGATAGTTAACGTTAAGGAGTTTTTTACATTTATATACTTGTTTCGCCAGCTATTAACATTTTTTACAAGAGGGCCTCTAATTCTCTCCCAAAAACCTTTAAATGAAAAATGATTAAAAAATTTTAAAATAAAAACTAAATACAAAATTTTTCTTCGGCTTAATATAAAAATAGTTTTGAATTTCAATAGATATATAGAAAATATTTGTAAAAAATGCTCTTTTAAAATGGTGTCATTATATTTCATTTTTAGGTAAAGAAAAGTTGTTTTTGTTTAATATTCTATGGCTTTGGAAATAATTATTTGGCATAGCAGGCCTTTTGCTGGACGCAAGAGATAGCAAGCCGGCTTTACTGGAGCCTTTCGAAAGGGCATTCATTTATTTTCTTAAAATATGAGAGGTTAAGAGTGATGTCAATTTTACTCCAATAAAAAAAGTAAATAATAACCAAAAAATCCAAAAAAATAATTACAAGTGTTTTATGTTGTGGCTTTCAATAAAAAAATTTGATATTCAATTAAAAAAAAGTTCCGGTAGTTGTCAGTATCAATATATGTATCTGCCAATTTTTTACTCTTTAAAAAAACATAATTTTTAGTCGGTTTCTTATTCAGTATTTTTAAATAATTTTCCGTTGGGGCCATTTTTTTTCATATTTTTATTATTGAATCTTCGCCTTAGGCGATTTAACAATAAGTAATCAAATCCTAAAACTATTTAATTTTTATTAGACCAACCAGTGCCAGACTAAAATGCTTGTTCTCATAATAAAATTAATTAATTCAGTAGTTTCATTTAAGTGCAATAGTATCCCTTCTTTTCAGACGAGTGTGTCCACTATGTTGCAAAATGTTTCGAGCGAGTGGATTTGGATGTGATTCCAGCTTGTTTAAATACTTGTCCACATAGTTCAGGATTTCGCATTTAACTAGTGGAACTTGCAGATCTTTGTGGATGTTGCTGTTTTTAATATACCAAGGAGCACCAGTAATTATTCTTAGTATATTATTTTGACGGCGGTGGATTTTTTCCATAATTGTATCCCGCGGCACCAAATTGCTTTCAAAATTGAGTTGTAAAGTAAAAGTTTACAATCAAGATGTACCACAGAGTTTGTATCAATAAGCCAGTAATTTGGGCCGCTTTAAGTTTCATCTGTGTCAATTTCGCATCTATATGTTGCTTCCATGTGCGGCGGCAATCCAGGTGAATGCCAAGATATTTCGTCTCAATTCGCTTAGTCATCGTATGGTTGTTAGTAAGAATTGAGGTGCACGTATCCTTGTGTATAGTAAAAATAACGTGGGTGCATTTCAGTTCATTTATTTTAATACCCCATAACTTTGCCCATTTCTTTACTTAGAATGCGTGATGTTGAAGTCTTTTTAAGGCCTCTTTAGCGTCTTTATGAATACTGAGAAAGGCGGTATCATCAGCAGATGTCGACTTGTGCGTAAAACTGTTTGTGGGCATATCTGCTGGGTAAAGCAAGTACAGAATTGGACCTAGTATACTCCCTTTAGGTTCACCAGCCCCTATTGGTTGAGAAGAACTTATTTGGTTTCCCTCTTTAATCATAAATTGTCGGGCCATTTGCTAACGGCTATTTTTAACAAAAAACACTTACTATTTGTTATTTAAACTAGACACAAACTACCTTCAAAATAAATAAAATTAACTTTTTTTGTGGGTTTTGTGGTTTAAAAATTCACTAAACTTAAATAAATTGTAATAGTTTCCAAAATATTTATGAGGATATAATCTTATAGAGAAGGCGTAATTTGATTTTTTCCGAAATAGTGGTTAGGAAATATTTTTGGCGAATAAATGTCAATTTTTTTTTTTATAAATTTTAGGTTTTTTTATTTAAAATAAAATTTGTTGCATATTTTATATATTGCATTTAAGCTTTTTAAAATTTTATGAAACGTTTTACCTTCCCTGCAAGGTAAAAAAAATCAAGTTTTAGCCTTCTTATATTCCTATGTTAAGCCATCAATATACATATAAAGAAAATCTTTATAAATTAAAGTTCAGTCCTTTTACCAATTAAATACAGCTTAAATTTCTTCAGACTGCTCGTATTATAACCATTGCCACGTCTATGCAATGACCTTTATGCTTATATAAATGAGTTTTTCTTCATGAAAATTTTCAACAAATACGATTAAAAATATCACACATATCATAAACAAGTGTATTTAAACTTAAACTCTAACAAAACAATATAAAAAAATATATTTAGAAATAATATAAAACATCAAGCATTTCTAAAAAGCCTGCAATATATTGAGGACAAGGCCATGGCAAAGTGTTCAGTTTGTTTAAATGGCTTGAAATAAAAAGGAAAAATTGAGCAAAATATGTAAAACTGTTTAAACCTAAATCCAGCATAAAGTACAGGTACTCACATTTAAACTCGGGCAGAGGCATGATAAAATTCTTAGTCGCAATATATAGAGATGTGCTCATGAAAAGAAAGATGTTTCCTATTTTTTGATATTTTAGCAAAAACTTTACTACTTATAAACAATAAAAATAATTTATTAAAAATACCTTTAAAAAATTAACACAAAAGCTTTACTGAAATAAGGTCGCTTTTGAATCTCATATTCAAAGTACGGCACTACATAAAATATCAACAATATTTAGGTACAACAGGTTTACGCTTTACTGCGCCTTTTTTTCAACAGCTTGTTGCAAATTCGACATCGATTCCACTGATTTTTTGCAAGCACTCAGCAGTGAAGTTTTCAAGAGTTAAATTAAAAAAAATTTTCTGTCCTGCAGCCGACGACTTATTTTGTCTCACAAATGTTAAATGTTCATGTACTAAATGCTTTGGATCCTTGCCCTGATAAAATAGGAAATTACTCTCAACGTCGAGCTTTCTATTTTATTTGAAAATTGTTTATCAGATGTTTTTGATTTTTTTTTCAATGAAATATAAGTTGCCAATTCCTGAAGCCGCCTAAACCATTACCGACCCTCTACCGTGTTTAACTGTTTTTAAGTTTTTTATTTAGTTTGAGCCACGTCTTTTACCTTCCATCAAACCCCAGTTAAAATAAATTTACTTTTGTCAGTAAGCAATCTTCAGAAAAACAATATTTAATCCCATGAAATTGTTATTTTTTCCCTACTTACAATGCTCTAAAGATTAAAATCTGTAGCGATACACTGACAAGCTAATATCAGCCGCCAATTTTATTTTTACCTGCTGATTAGGGATTTTTACGAGTAACTTGGCGATGGTAATCATTTCCTCTTATTGTGTCAGAATTTATCCCCTTATAAAAAGGGTCATTGATCACTGTAGTCAACTTAGGAGGGGGTAAGGGGTTCTTCACTTCCTTTAAACCATTCTCTCTTTTTTAGAGGACAATTTCTTTGGCCGGGCTCCACTTTGGTTATTTGCAATTAAACCGTTTTCTTTGCATCTAACGATAATATCCTGCACTGGTGATTTGTTTTTTTTTTATTTTCGATATTTCGGGCTCAGATTTACCATCTAAAGCAAGTTTTGTCACTACTTTACGTTCTTCCAAGGTGAACGGATGCAAATTATTTTTCTTAAACTTTACTTAATGACTGACTACCCAACAGTTATGTTTAGGACAAATACAGAAACTTTAAAAATTACGTTATATTAAACGTTTTCATTTTACAAAATACTGTTATGGTCGACTTTTAATGTGCGACAGAAAAGAAACCTTTTCCGATATTTTTACTATATTTTATAGGGGAATTTGGAATTTATTTTGGTGGTGGTTTGCAAACAAAAGTTCTTGTAACAAAATTAAAAGAAGTTGAATTATTTTTAAATCATAATACTAATATTATTGCTATAGATTTTTGTCATGTGTCTGCCTGACTTTAAATGTGAGTGACTGTATTAAAATGTGTGTTTGAGTCTTTTTATTTCCCACCACAGTAACACAGAAACAAAAAGAGCAAGAGCTACAACAGTTGCCATACAAATGCTTTTATACATTATTTCCAATTTATTTTTTGCCTCCGCGGCTCCTTTTTCTATTTTCTTCTCCACTGAATAGTGAAAACATTTTGCTACTTTGCAGTTGCAATTCTGTATTTATTTTTTTCCCTTTGATATACAGAGATGTTGGGGAAATGCAAAAAACAAATGACACCGATGAAGAAAAATTAGGTCAGTAATTTTACTGAACACAAGTACGTCAGTTTATCTTTACACTTTTACGCAATGTACCAGCTAAAAGTCTGTCAGCCTATATGTCTGTTTGGTGGTAAACCAGTTGTACAAAGAATGTACCTCAGTTGGTTGTTTTTAAAATCCATAGCAATTGTCGAGGTACAAATTTATATTCGTGTATTCTTTTTTCCGCAAATGGCATGGAAATGCAAATTAAAAGCATAAATTTATACAAACACATATTACGTTTTGCAAAGATATAAAAGAGAATAGGAGAATAAAGAGAAAAATAACAACCGGAATAACATTTTAATGTTTTTGTTGCAAAGTGCTCACTTTTTCTACTTTGCACTTCACATTGTCACATAACAAAATTTAAAATTACTTGCGCTTTTTAACGGTGTTGATTTAATTGAAAGAAAGATTAATTAAAAAAAAATTTAACAAAAAATGGATTAATGGGTACAAATATATAAATAAGGAAAAGTTTTTTTAATTATCCGATACACTTGATATAACTCAGGCACACCGTCTGAAAATGATTAAATTTACTCTAAGCACTTTCATCTTAAGAAGATAATTTTTGAGAAGGTACTACTAAAAAATTAATAAGCTTCATATAGAAAAAAATAAAATACAGTTTTTGGTTACTTAGGCCTTATTAGGTTGTAGGCAAACTACTGGAAAATTTTTTGCAAGTACTTCCTTTTGTTTGAAATTTACTAAAATAAAATTTGATTCTGAAACAGACTACATGTTTTAAATTTTCTAATATAACGAATGCAACTTGCAAATTTTTTCGAATACTGATGTTTTTAATATACCTGAAAACACCACTTATCACTGATAAGATTTATCTTCAGTCACGTCGAATTTTCTCTATGTTGGATGCAAAAACAATGCGCTATAATTATAGCTCTTGGCCTCAAGTTGCTTCTAAAATCGATTAGTAGAGCAGAAGCAAAAGAGAAAGTACAAACAGGTTTAGTATATTCATTTATTTATTTCACTTGAAAACAAATTATTTACAGTAATTTCTGTTTATTCGGCTTTAAGATTTGGCTGGTCAAATAAACTGCTGTTACATACTTGTTTTTATTTAAAACAAGTTAAAATTGTTTACCCCTCTAACCATTTACCCCTATATTTCAACTAAATGCTTTTAAAAAAAATTAAAATTGGTTTTAAAATTTTTAACCTAATTTCGTAAATTTATGTAAAAATAGACAGTAAAAGTTCTTAGTGAACAACTGTGCGTATGATAGTTTTTTTTAAATCCTTCATATACTTACATTAATCATACGCCTTCAACCAATAAATAAATGCGATTTTTTAACAAAATTATATTAAAATATAACAACAGAATTATAAATGTCACCATTTTAGTCATATAATTACGGCAGTTGTGTTATTATTATTATTTATATAATTTTCAAGGAATCTCTTGTTATACTTTTTTATATTTCTTCACTAACATGTTTGAATATGTATGTATATATAAATAAAATAATAAATTAAATTCTTAGACGTTAAAATGTCCTTGCTTTTTAAATGGTAATTTATGCGAAATGTTATAATAAGAATGACGTTAAGAGCAAAAATAAAATCCAGCAAACAAGCAATAATTCAACAGCATTTAAATATTTTCAGAAAAAAAGAGAGTTTTGTGATTAGTTGTTGTTAAAGTCATCCTGTGGACTAAGTTTGTAGTCACTTGTTATGTGTCAAGAGTTGCACAGAGTATTTTATTTATTAAACTACTTTAATTGTACGTGGCAGGATAAACTTTTGCCTCGACAGAGACAATTTGTAGTTTTAGTGTTCTTTTTTTTATTGTTAAATTTATATAATTAGAAATAATAAAACATAATTTAATTTTTTTATCAGTTTACAATATAAATCGAAAAATTTTTAAGAATTATTTTCAATTACAAGATTAATAAAGTTTAAAATGCAAATACAGATCCACATACATGCATGTGGTGCATTAAATTTTTTTTTTATTTTCTAGCATGTCATCGTCTCAGCTCACAAGCAAACGTCATTTAAAATTTTCATGTTTCACATTTCTGTTTATCTTTGCATTTGCTTTCTTAATGCTTTTTGTTAGTTTTTTCTCTTTAATTGTATTTTGTTTTTTCATACAGTTAAAAAAAGGAAAAAGTTTTTATTACTGATTTTGATCTGCTTACTATAAGTTACAATAATGGCGATTTCGTGATTTCGTTATAAAATTATTTTTTTTTGAGTATTTTTTTTTAAATGCACAGTGTTTTAATTACTAACAAATCAAACAGATTAACAATAAAGTATTCTTAACGTAAATAACTGAAGTTCGGATTATACTTCTTACTATTTTTTATGTAAATAATGCTATGTTTGTTGTAAAACAAATATTTTATTACCTTGTTATTGTGAATTTTAAACATTATTAAATAATTAATTATTCTTATGTTGCACAGAACCACTTCTGGAAAAGTCAAAATAATTTTTTTGACCATTTTAAATTTTTGCTATATTTCTATCCATTAATTCAAATATGTGTACGAAATGTAGTCAAGCTCTAACGTTTTTAATTCTATATATATGTAAGAAACTTAATTTTAGCTCAGTTGAATTACGTCATGGGTCAACAAGGATGATGAGTTAGAGTAACTTTTTATTCTTTTCTTCTCCATGAAAAGTCAATTGATTTACGTAGTCCCTCAGTCCATATTAACGAATCTACAAACAAACAAAAAAACAACAAAAAGGGAAATTTTTTTTAACGGTAATCAAGGTATAAAATTTATCCTTCAAATTAAAAACAAATCTTAATTTTTTTTATTTTTTAAATCTGCAAAATTTTATATAAATTATGAGCCATTGTTCATTGGTCTCAGCCGCGCTTGCCAGGATTGGCGATTAATAGGCATTTTTATAATTTCTATATCTAGGCGATTTAAGGATTTTTGTTATGTACTTGACACTTTTTTTTTATTTCTAATTTAGTGGCTTTTTATTTCCGATTTTTAATATAACACTTAATTATCTATTTAAAGATATTTAGGGGATTCACAATGTGTACTATTTGTTCTATTGTCATAAAATATCATATGGTTTAACAATCTTGACCAGCTATTGAATACTCGGCGCAGGTGTATGTGGAGTTGTTGTGAAAATTTATTAAGCAAATTAAACGACGTAGTATTTTTTAAGAACTATTTTTGTATGAAAGACGACTAAATCATTGTGAAATTTTATGCTGTTGTGAATCCCATTATTAAAGTTATATGTCTATAAATTGGAAAGATAATTATTTTCGATATCAAAAAGGTTTTATGTCCAAAAAGTTTTGCAAAAAATTAGAGAATTTAATTGTTTTTCTACAAAGAAATAACTATTTTATTAATATTATTTCTTTTTCGTCAATTATGAACGAAAACCAACGCAAATTCCATGAAATTTTCAGATTCTTTTAGTCAGGGTATTTCATAAATCGCTAAAAATCTAACCAAAAAATGTCACGTGAGCGCTTGACCGTATCTGCTACAGAAGCCTTAGTAAGAAACTTGAAGAGAGTAAGCTAAGCTGGGAAAAATAATTATTAAATAGGAAAACGGAGGAGAAGCCATTACACAATCTTCCCTTATTACCAAAGACTCGACATAATATTTCTCGGAAAATGCTGTTGCACTATGGAATCAATATTTTGATTAAAAATAGGAAAATAAAACATTTGCCGAAATAAAAGATAACGCAACTGCATATATCTTTTATCCAGAAACAGAATTAGTATTACTACGATGTTAAGATTCCAGAAAAATATAAAATCCCTGTAACTTAATAAAAGAATAATTAAATTAATTTAAAGTAAGTAAAATAATATAGCAAAAAGTGATGAAGTAGAAACTGTTTAACTAAAGTAGTGGAGCAAAAAACGCGTTCTTAAATCAAAAGTTCTATTCTTGAATTTATTCAATATCGTTCTTGAAATTTTTTAGAACGATCTGGATTCGGTTTTTTTATTAAGTCACTAGTAGGGCCTAAATAAAAATTAAATTTGTGAAAATTTTTGTTTGGAATATATTTTAACATTTGAAAAACAAAGGGCCATATTCATAGACAATTTAGATATGACTTCAAAATTAAAGTAGACTTTTCAAACAAAATTTTCATACAAAATCAGTGTTTAAAATATATTTTAATTTTAAAGTCGTTTTTAAATTGTCTATGAATATGGCCCAATGTGTTTTCGGTAGCCTAGAGGGTAGCGCAATGGTATGGCACTTCGAAGATTCCAAGGTTCAAATTCCAGAAGAGAAAAATATATAATTTAAAAATAAAAAATTATATATGTATAAAATACAAACAAGTAAGAAAGTTATAGTTAGTCAAGGCCGACCATATTATACCCTTCACCTCATTTGAATAAGTGTTATACGAGTCAGTTATAGCCGAAACTGCTTATTCCGGGAGATTTATAGGGGGGCTATTCTAAAAATTAACTTATCATATAAGTGGTATAAAGAGAGACACATGCGCAAAGATTTTTGCAAATAGAATAAAATAAGCGTCATCTGCTCAAAACGCCTTTACTTTCTTTTCCTCTTCTTTCGAGTCAGTTATAGAATATCCTGGTAGGACATTTGTATAAAGGCTCTATCGAAAAATATTCCTATCCTCCCCAAAAACCATACGCTTTGTGACAGTGAAATAATTTGTGCCAAATTTCATCAAAATATTTTCATAATTGCAGCCATATATTCAAAAAAATACATGGAATCCCCGCCAGACGGACGGCCGGGCAACATGCTTTTAACGACTTGAAAGTGGGACTCAGACAATTACTTTTGAACATTACAAGTAAAGTCTGTACTCAATTTAAGAAAATCCATTCTCATCACACTTTTTAAACAACTACGACTTGATTTAAGAAAAAAATTATTAATTTTATTTTTTGTATGTCGACTATGTTTTAAATTGATACTTTGGCAACAATAACAACTTTTATTTATTTGACAAATTAGACTCGGCTACTTGTAAATTTTACTAAGCAACTAACGAAAAACTAGCAAATCAAAATTTACGGAGTCCTCTTTTTCGGCAAATGGATGATGAAAATTGCATGCTTATTATGGAAAGAAAGTATATTAAACTACAAAAAAACTTACAACAAAATAATCTCTATCTGGAAAGTTTTTACAGGTTTTGCGACATTAAATATTTGCAACTAATTTCACTTGTACGTATCTTAGATACAGAAGTTTAACTCATGAAAAAAACTTGTTAAACTTAAACACTATTTTATCATAAATTAAAAAAAAGTATCCTTCTATTTTAAACACTGTTCTTACTACTGTAAATTTTGTTTTTGTCTTCGTAAATGTGAAACAAACACAACAAAAAAAAAGTATTTTATTTTTTTTACACATTTATTCTTTCAAAACTTCTACGCATCGTTTATCATATTTTAACTTCGTGACTTCAAAAGTAGTTTTACATTTTTGCATGGTATATACTGCTTTACTGTGAAAATATCTAGTTCCATGTCAGCCCTATTAAATGGAAATACTTATGCTTTAACTACTTTATGTCTTTACTTTTTTGCCATTTAGATCTTTGCTGCATCCAAAATTTTTAAAATCCCGTCCATATAAAATCTTAAAACAAGTAGCATATAAACTGCTGTTGTTTTTGTTTTCATATTTTCTTTTTCCTCTTAATGGCTAAGAATATGCAAAAATATTTAACCTACCGAAGCTAGAAATATAAAAATAAATTAAAGAAGTAAAAAATATAATGAATTCTACAAGATGCCCTAACGATGCTCACACGTGCACACACACACACATACTTTACGATAAAAAAAATTTCTTAAGTTTATGCTGATGGTGATACTGGTGGTACTTTAAAGAAATTTTAAATTTATCTTAAATCGTATAAGGTGTACGAGCAAATGTTTCTTCACCTCTATAACCGCTAGTTATCTTATTTATTCTAATAAATTCTGTTATAAGCAAATGCACACATATATTTTACGAGTCACTTTCTTCTTAGTCTAAGGTAAATTAAAGTAGTTTTGCATATTGTATTACCTTAAGCAAAAATGATTACGAATTCAACAATTCATATTTAATGAAACACTAGTCCTGCTTGAACCAAGTATACCAGTGAATGTAGTTGTATATTTTAAAAACATTAAAATGTGACTCGTGTCTAAGGCTTCAAGGAAAATATTCAGGAAAATGTTCAAGGATTAAAAATAAGACAACAAGTGTTAAAAATGCATGAATATTTTAAATAAAGTTTAATGAAAAAAAAATATGGGGAATAAAAGGGATCATTTTAATTTTTTCAACTGGCGAGAACAGAGGCAAATGGTTTTTGTCATAACGAGATTATATATTTGATTAAAACAGCGAATTACAAAATTGAGTAATTTAATTAAAAAAACTTATTAATATGGACTTTATTCAATAAAATATATATATATATAGAAATTTATTTGTTGCTTTTATAAGGAGTACTGTAGTACCGTTTTTAAACATATCCTCCAAAAAATGCTGAATTTTAGTTGAGTACACAGTGAAGGATGCTTTATGAAATTAAGTCATGAAGAAAATATATTATGTAACAAAAAAAATATCAAAATATAAAAATAAATTACTATTTTTCTACCTAACACCAGTGCTGTAATGGAACTTTCATAACATTGCGGTAAGCAGATCAGTGGTGTTTGTAAAATTAGAGGAAGTTAATATGATTAAAATAAAAAATGAAAGAATAATAAAACTGTCGTTTACAATAGGCAATAGTTGAGCGAATTAGTTTGCTGGAATATAAAAGGACTGCCGACTAAAGATTAGAGCTGATGTTTACAATGGCAAACTTACTAGTTTTAGACCAGGCGTGGAACAATTTTTTTACTTATTATGAAGGGAAGGTCGGAGGAACTTTTTAGTTTTAATATAAAGTTGAATAATGTAATTTTGGAATTAATACATTAAGTAATATATAACAAAAAAAATTAAATTCATCGTTAAGTTAATTGTAGTTAATGCTTAAATCAGTAAAAAGAGAAGAAAAAATTAAAATATTTTATTTTAAAAAAATATTATATTTTAAATGTTTTTTTTTTCTAATTTTTTTTTATTAACCCTTCGCCTTTGGCAAACTGTCAATAAGTGCCAGACTAAAACTTATCAAATTAAATTATAATATATTTAAAAAGTCTTTATCTAAGGACAAGAGCAGTTTCCTCTTTAAACAAATATGTCCACTATGTTGCAAGATGTTTCGAGCAAGAGGATTTGGGTGTGTTTTCAGCTTATTTAAATACTTGTCCACATTGTCTACGATTTCACATTTAAATAGTGGAACTTGTAGCTCTCTGTGGAAGTTTTTATATTTAACATATCAGGGAGCACCAGTTATCCATCTTAGGGGTTTGCCTTGACGGCGTCGAATTTTTTTTATGATGAAGGTGGATTGCATTGCCCCATAATTAAATTTCGTAATACCAAATTAGTTACAAAATCGATTTGCACAGTAGTTTACAATCAAGTCAAAGGGAAGAGTTTTTGCCAACTACTTAATGCACTTTTGTAGTCGTATAAACATATATATAGTCGTGAATACGGCACCATATGGTTGTTAATACGTTGCTTTGTGTAAGGTAAAAGTTACGTGGGTACATTTTTCTTTATATATTTTTATACCCCATATGTTTAGACAGCTCTCTACTCTTAGATCGAAGCCCCTTTATGGCCTTTATGAGTAATAAAAAAAAACGGTTCTACCAACAAGTGTCGAGGCAGGTGTAAAGCTGTTTGTGAGCATGTCTGCTGTGTAAAGCAGGTAGAGAATTGGCCCTAAGCTATTCCCTTCCGACACGCCTTTCCTTATTGGTTAAGGCCAGTTTAAGTAGTTTTCTTCTTTGATAATAAATTGTTGATCGGTTACGTAATTTTCGAAAATATTGAAAATATTGACTGGTAGATACAGCAAAATACGCCACAAAAACTACGGAACAAAGGAAAGTTTTGTTTTTTTTTAGTAAATTTAGTTTAGAAGACATTTTTTTTTTATTTTACAAAACATTTCTACAAAAGAATGGCAAAAGCCCTTTAAATACTTTAACTGTCAAACAAATATAGTAAAAAAATTTGAAGTGGAATAAAAACCAAGTAAATGTAGAAAAAAGAAATTTGGAGTAAGCAAAGGAGAAATGGGTACGGGTTTTCCCCCTTAAACTACTTTATCATTTTAAGAAACTTCAAAACTATTTATGTTTGGTATAAGTTTTTCAATACTGAAATTTAGAAAATGCAAAATCTACATAAGGAAGCAAGATCGTTCATTGAAATGAGGAGACACACAAAAAGACCTAAAGCCTTTTTATGACTTTCACACAAGTCTGTTGTCATTCCATTCAATTAGTTTTTATTGTGAACATCTATCTCAGTTATATGACGGTTTACGCTATTTAAATTTGCAAAGTTTCGCTTAACTTTACTGTGCTCATTTGAATCTCAAATATATTATTTAATTTTCTTTTAAGATTTTTATTTCATTAAAAGTGCATGTTTTGACATTATTACTAAATTAACGTAAAACTTATCAATCTTTTAATGCATATATGTATAAAGCGTTGAAAAATTTCCATATTTGAAGCAAACGTGATGCACTCAAGTATTAGTATCATTTCGTGTACGTTTCTTTTAAATTAAATGTTAACTGATTGTGAGAAACTGACAAGGAATTCTTTAAAAAAATGTTATAACTTAAATTTTAGTTAGCTAAAGGTAGAGTTGTGCCCGAGTCGTTACTTTAGTTCGTTTTTGCCAACAACCTCGTTCATTTAATCTCCAAACCCTATATAAATTACATTGTGGTTCGTGGAAAAAACGAACGAGGTTGTTGCCAAAAACGAACTAAAGTAACCGATTGACCCAACTCTAGCTAAAGGACATTAAACAAAAATATATTATTTAAGGAAATAAAACGACATATCGCTTATTTACTTTAAAGGATTAATTCATTTTTTATGTTAGGTATGCAAAAACTTTGGCATTATCATAAGCTGCATTGTGCTTAAAATTCTCTCTGGTTCCTAGAAAATTGGCTGCTTAAAAGTAAAATGTGCCGTTATTGTTCTTGTTGTTGTCTAATCAATTTTAAAAGCAATAAAGGAACACTTTAGGTGCTTAGCAGTTGTCAAAGGGTAAAGATCGCGTTTTTTTCAAAAAAAAAGGACTGTTGTGTTATGCAAAAAAATGTGAAAAAGATTATTAATTTCATGTTTTCGACTTTACTTTAAAATGTCTTACTCTATATTAAGACTAACTTATGGAAAAAGTTAACGTCGATCAGTTTGAATTAAACCATATGTGACCACCCTGTTGAAAAAATATTGTTTGCCAAATCAGGTATTTTGTATTTTGTACTCAAACAAATAAAAGTTCTTGTTAAAAAAAAATTTTTATGGGAGCAGGGGAAGTCGCATTTCCCCTACAATTCCGCAGGTCTCTGCATACATATGAATGCAGAGGCCTGCGTCGAACGGCTGACAGCCGGCTAACCTAGACCGCCGATCATATGTATCAAGCCTTCGCTGCCGATGAATTTTTCGGCATAGTGTCTACTCAAAGTTCAATATTTACGCGTAATATTATATGTTTCATTTGAGTATTTATTTTGACTTAGTAAAGTTTATTTAGAAATTTAACTAAAAAAATCATACGATATACGGATAAAATGTTCTTGGGAATAATTTTTTCTTATTCCTCAGGCTATACATAGCCTGGTGGTTCCTAACGCAGTAGTAATCAGTGGTATAAATCAAGATTACATTTTTCTCTTGAAAACTTCCTGGCAAAATTTTCGCGATATACACGGAAAGTTTGTGCCGGTCCTCTGCGGCCTTTTCTGACCTATTGGAAGCAAAACATTTTTTATTAAAGTGACACCTTGTCTGTATTTTATGCATGGTCGGAGTCATAGAGTGCCATCTAAAAATACTTAGGTATAGTTTTGCAGTGTCTTTGGCATAACAGTCGTACTCGTATTTCAGTGAATCTTTTTTATGTTTACTTGAAGTTGTCTCCAATATGACCTTTAATATATATTAGTTCGAAGTTTATCCCAGTTATATCTGCGGCAAAATGGGGATTTCCAAAAAAACTTATACTGGAGTTACCGTCATTGGTATTTCCGAAATTTGTTTTGGGTATGTCTACCAATAATCCAGTTTCAATCCGAAAGCTTTTTTGGATGTGCTTCTTTGTTTTTTCTTAAAGTTCTTTTTCTTCATTGCTCTTCCTTTTCCTATATTATTTTAATGGTAATATATATATCAAATGTAAAACACTTTCAAATAGTCTCATTCTCGCATGGAGTATAAAAAGACCAAAAATATCACCAGTTAAATTTAACGTTTCTTCTATATCTGTAATATTGTTGAAATCTTTCTGCGCTGCACCACAGATATAGCATTGACTAGTAGACCTCGTTCCGGTTAATAACAAAATTATAAAAATGAGGTTATCTTATAAAGGTTTAGTTAGCTGAGTAGAATAAAAAATATTATTTTATTGTAGAAAATAGATAAATAATTCAAAATAAACTGTTAAAGGGTAATAAGTTAAGTTGAAAAACAGGTTTTGGGTTTTTAATATAAAGGCTTCAAACTTTCAATTACGGCTTGTTTTGTCATTTTGGTAAGAATATACAAGATTTGAGCTGCCCTATGTAGGGTATTGATATTTCTATACTAAACTACCATTAAATACAGTAAAAAGCTATATGGTACCCAAGTATATAAAGTGAGTTTGTAATTTTTGAACACCCTTATATGAATTTAACAAAAAGGCAATCAAAGACTCTAAACTCATTCCTTTTAAAACAAGTTGTTTTAGATATGACTCTTTTTAAGTAAATGAGCTATATATTAAATACTTTTTTCATTTTTGAAAAAGAAAATGTTTTTTTCTAAAAAGGTTTAGTTTTATTTTCCCAAAAGGATGTTTTTCATATTAATAATATTATTTATTGTATTGTGAAAACTTGTGTATTCTATGATTTTAATAGAAAAAATAAACACAAATATTTTGTTAAGAACTATCAGTATTTCTGATTTCAATTTCCGGTTTTCTTTTTTAGTTGATTTGTTTTTTATAAGGACAACAACAAATTACAATTCCTTACACAATATTCAAAGAATCAATTTCTCCCTTAAGCAGAAAAAATAAAAAAAAAATTATCTATTAAAATTTTCAGATAAAAAAAGAAAAAAAAGTATGTTTGTCATAAAATACAAAAACTTATTGTATGTTTCGATATCTACAAGTTTATCATATTCATATATACATACTCATGTAACGTAATAATCTATGTAGAAACAAACATATGTATGTATATTTGCTCAAGCGAAATAATATGAACGAATAAATACAAAAAAATGTATCTTTGTAATTTTTTTAAGCTCAATTCATGACAATCTAAAATATGCCCCAGATACAAGTACACAATAATATTTACATTTAAATGTTAATATACATATTTACGTGTAAATGTGTCTACAAGAGGTCTGCAGCGGATAAGTTTTGAAATAACTTTTAAAATTTGACCTTAAAGAGAGTGTGCACTTGAGTTCGCTCGCAGTGTGAAAGTACGAAAGATAACTTCACCGTGGTTTGCCAAATACAAATATATATAAATTTAATGTAAAAGAAATACCTAAAAAAGTGAACGCATCTTAAAATTCTACAAACAAAAACTACAACAAGTTCTTGTGCCAATACTCGTTGGTATATTTTTTCTGTGGCACGTTTTTGTGTTTGAAATGATATAAAGGGCTGTTTATATATGTGTGACGATGTGTGAGGTTGTGTATATGTTTTGTTATTTAAATAAAGGCATAGCAGGCTATGTTGTCATTATAATTTCTTTTTAAAAAATATTGTGCATTATATGCTTTTGTAACAAAAACAACTTCCATATGTTATTTGTGTTTACATACCCAAACATACATCTCAAAAACAAATATGAAACCAACAGAAGTAAACAAACTATCAAATGTTATATGTGTTTCTTCCTGATCAAATAATTTTGCGAAAATGATTATAACTGTTGTCACCTACTTCCATCATCTTTTTTTTCAGCAGAAAGAAAAAGTGGATAAGAAATCTCAAAAAACTCCGTCAAATAACAGCGAATACAAAGTGACGATTGTGACGTTCATGGAAAAATAACTTATTATTTAAAGGTACTACGAATAAGAGTTCATTCTTTAAAATACTTAAATATACCACAAATTCAAGTATATCCATTCAACTCTCTTGTGTCTGCATATGGACGCGTATCTTTACCCGTCTTTTATTTTGCAAGTCATAAAACAATAGCAAAAACAGCAACAATAACTTTTAGTATAAAAGTATCGAAGAGCTGAGAACATATTTTGACAAACGAAAATTCAATCAGAAATTGATTAATATTATTTTTTTTTTCATTTAATATGTTATCATTCAGAGAAAAATTATAAGAAGGTTCAAATGGTGTTTATCACATTTTTTTTGTAATCAAAATAACTTGTTAGCAAATGGTACAATTTTACTGCTGTTTTCAAGTGCGTATTTAATTACGCAGAAAAAATAAAAAAAATTTTTAATTTTTTTTTTTAATTTCGTATAATTTGCTTTTGTTAATCGAGTTGTGTGGGAATGTAGTTTAAAAATCCATTAATTTTTTCTTTAAATTATATTAAATTTTTTTTAAACCAAAAGAATTGATTAACAATGTAAATTGGTTGTGTCATTTCAATAATAAAATAATCGTATTTTAAAATTTGGGGATTAATATGAAAAATTGTTTCTCGTAGTTTTATATTCCTGCTAAAGCAAAATACCTTATTCCTCAAAAAACTAAAGAACGATTTTTGAAAACGACCGTCTATTAACAGCCACCAGGCAAGCATTGGCGGTAGTAATCAACCATTTCTGGTTGTAGCTAACAGTAATCGGATGTTGCAGGGACCGGTTTTATTATAGAAAAAATCTCAGGTTTTAATTATCCATGGACAAGGAAACCTTGTTTTTTTCGGCTGACGGTACAGGCCAAAAAGATAACGAGACCTGATAGGACTTGGCATCAGTCCAGAAAATGCTCCCATGGTCCCCAAAAATTCTATCGACCCTTCAACATAGATCGCAAAATAAAGGAAAAATTTCAGGCTGCTCCCTCACGGCAATTTGTCCCAAATCTCCTCTTCAGTATTTTATCTTCAGCCTCATTTCCGGATTTCCGAGAACCCTGGAGCCCAGCAAAGTCACATGCTTCCAAGTCTCTGAAGCACCGATCTACAGACTCTCACTCCCTTTGACCTCATGGAGTTGGAACCTAGTTCCCAAAGGAAAGCTTTGCTATCCAAATTAAAATATATGCCAATACCACATCTCCGAAAAATCGCTTTTTCGCCGAGATGTGTGCACGGCTCACATGGTTTCAAAAATATCTGCTTGAAACGCAACAGTAATCGTTTTGTCTGAATGACTACGATTTCGAGAGATTCACTGAAAATACCCGCTTCAGTGTCTGTGTTCGACCCATCAGTGTTCATGGTCGTTTCCTCAAGAAGTAAGTTGCCATTGACCCATACCGATCCAAGCCTCATAACAAACCTGGTCAAAGAGTTTTTAACAAAAATATCCACAGGTAAAAGCTTAACCCTTATGTGAATGGCAAGGTACCCGGGTACCTTTAGCGTTTTTATCTTATTTTTTTTTATAGAAGTAGATGATCCACATATTAAAAACATTTTGAGAACTCCTAACTTTTAACAAATTTTAAATTATCACTCTTTTTTTAGCTTAAAAATATTTTTAAAGTGCGTGGTGGACCAATTTTCATCTTCCACCCTTAACAGCATGGCAAGGTACCCGGGTACCTTCATATATTAAATATGAAAAAACAGAAGAGTTACTAAAACAAAATTAAAGAAAGTTGTGATGAATCTTTAAGACTAAAACTTTTATTTAGTAAAACAAAAACAGAAAAAAATACCTATATATATAACCATTAGGCTACAAATAAATTTTTATTGATCGCTTTGTAAACAATTTGCGCATATTGAACAATTTGTTGAATGCTTCTTACAAACCGGTTAAGAACATGTGGTGCAAGCTTTACGTGTTTTTCTTTGCTCCATACGTAGTTTCGAGCACACCTGACAACTCCCTACTACGGGAGTATGGCCTTTTTTTTCTTTGTAAGCCTGAAATGTTTGATGTTAAAACTTCAAAATCTTCTCCAAGCACATTGTTATTTGCAGATTTGACTGAAAGATAAATTATGGATTTTTAATGAGTTGTTTAATGTTTTTCTTACACAATTCAAAGTTTAGCTCCTTTAAAAATTGTCTGCGATGATCTGTGGAACGCAATTGTGTATAGTCTTCCATATATATAATAAAAGATGCTAATGCTGCTACATCTATAGCGATATAACATAGTGATAGTGTCCATCGGTTTGTTCTGCGTTTAAAGAAATATTCACTACAAAAAAACATGTAAAGCACAAACTGCATATTCTCTGGCAGAAACCATTTGTTCTTTCCACCTGTTCCCACAAGCGTTAAGTTCAATACGCTTAAAGTTTTTGCTAGCTCTAAGGATGAAAAAAGTTTTCAGTAGTTACATTTCTTCCTGAATTTTTTTATGGCAAAACCAGATCTAAAGCCGTTCTTTCGCCTAAATTTGTTTGACGCTCGCCTTTTGATGGTTTACCAGTGTACAACTTTCTATGCAAAGGATAAGAGTTTAATACATCCTAAGCCCAAAAAATTTTGATGCCATATTTTTTTGGCTTTGAAGGCATGTACTGCGTAAAACGGCTACGTCCACGATATCAATACAGCTGCTCATCAACTGTAATGCAATTGACATAAATTCTCATTCAGCATCGTCCAAGTATCTATAAACTTAGCAGTTTTATCAGTTTCTCTTCCTACTATACGGGTTTCATCATTGTCAAAACGTATGCACTGTAGCATCATTTTTAATCTGCAGATAGATGTTCCTGCCCGAAAAAACGACAAGGGGGTCGTTTTCCACAACTTTGTTATGTGTTCCGTATTTGACTTGTGGACACCAGCGTGAAAAGGAATTCCTATAAACACACCTAGTTCTTCTTTACAAAATGGCTCAAATCTTTAATTTTTTTTTTTTTTTTGCTGTTTTACCTATTGTTGCGTTGAAGTCGTTTACTATTTTTTCCTTTATGGTAAGTTTCACGTAAAATAATATCACACATTTTATTTGACAATAAATATAATTTTGAATATTTGTTTTGCTGTATATTGTGTGTATTTTGGGGTTGCTCCACTACGTTGTCTTAAAATATTTTTTATTCATTGTCTGCGACTCAGTAAATGGACCAAGTAGCCAACATGTTCCATCTTTTGCACAAAACTAACTGTTTCAGCATCGTATGAGTCTTTGTCTGCTTCTACATTATCTACTAATTCAGTATCTGAAGCTAATATATCGTTCTGTTGTGAAATATATTCTTTGTCACTTTCAGGATATATCATATCTTCTTCATTACTTTTTTACTCACATAATATGTTTCTTATATATGTCGAAGTAAATCTTTTGAATGAGCTATTGCATTAGAATACAATCTGTTTTCCCGAAAATTTTACTCTTAAGGTTACCTTACTCGTTAAAAAACTAAGAAAGACTAAAACAATACACATAAAAAAGTTATACTCGTGTATTTTTGTAATAAGGGAAATCACCGGAATAATATTTTTCAAGTTTTTGTTTAACGTTTGCTAACTTTTATATGCATAGAGAAATGTTTACTTAACTTAAACAAACTTGCATATCTTAGCAATAATGCGTTGCACAACCCCGGGCGTTCACAAATATTAAAATTTTACTGAAAATTAACATCTGTTTTGTCAAAATTACTTTTCGTAATAATTCACATAAAAATCTTCGACAAGAAATATAAGTTTCCAATCATATTTCCATATAGGTACCCGGGTACCTTGCTATGCTGTTAAGGGTGTTTTTTTGCCATTCACATAAGGGTTAAGTATCGCATCAAGGGCAGCTTGTGGAGTGCTCCTGAGAGCTTCCATATAAAACAGCGAGCCAATTCAATTCTCTGAACGTTGTTCAACACCCCATGGTGGCAGCTCGCTGCGACAGCATCTTGCCAGACCAAGCAGCCACAGGTAGTTATAGGTCTGACTATCGTTTTATATACCCAGTGTATACAGCAATGCCTTAGTCTCCAACTTTTTGCAACCAAGTTTCTGCAAAAAGGGCTCATCCTCTGGGGATTGAGGATAAGTTCGTGAAACTTTTTGATCTAACAACTACTAAGTCTTTGCCGGGTTCAATCCGATCTTATTGGAGTTCGCCCATCGCTAGACTTTTCTTACAGTCCCTTGCAGTAGATCTTCTCTTCTTTCCAAAGGTCATGAAAATCCTGTGGATCACCAGGAGCCACAGTTTCTGCGAGAGGACTCGCGCTTGTGCCGTGTCTTCGGTGAATCTTCAGGAATATAATAATCCAGTCCACTCTTTAGGGTGGAGCACCAAGTTATAGCAGTGCTTGATTCATTGACTCTAGCTCAACATTATTAAATGATCTTTCGACATCTAAAAGGGAAGCTAATGTGAAGTCAGAGTTCGCTTTACTTTAAGCTCTCCCACTTTTAACTAACCTACTCCATATATATATGTAGCTTGATGAGTCTGAAATTCTTCAGAGTCAAAAAAATCTACTTCTTTGCTAGGTATATAGACAAACCACTAGTTAAAAGCGACATCCTAAACTATGTGGGCAAGTATTTAAACAAGATGGAAACACATCCAAATCCGCTCGCCCGAAGCATCCTGCAGCATAGTGGGCACACTCGACTAAAAAGAAGGGATACTATGTTACGCGCCGGTTGCAACAGAAATAATAAAAATTGTTACGGATTTCAATTAACTTACTTTGTTAAACCGATAATAAAATTTTTGTTAAGAGGCATGATAATAGGTTTCCCAGCTAGCTATAATTTTGGCGATGTGGTTCTTAACCCGTGTATTTCATTGCGCGTAAACACATAACACTCTATACATGCCAATAGAGTGAATAAAATTGTTAAATATGAAACTTCTATCTACAAATTTTAAAATGAACCATGGCTAGTTAGGGTGCCATGTAGGGTACAATGGTTCCCCCCCACTGACCTAAAAGTCAGACACCTAGACAGAAAGAATTACCTGTATTATAAAAACTGTCCCTTAAAGAGACACGATCAGTAGCTACTAATATTCATATATGACGTTGGTTTTCATTCCCCGTTCTTTTAAAAATTTACAAATTCATTTTTAGTGATTTAAAAGTTACAAAAAAACATATTTATTTGCATTTAAAATATATAATGTAAGAAAAAATTATATACATAAATTTATAGGTAATTTCAAAACAAAATAAAACTACAAGAGAAAACGTTATAAAAAATATCACTCTTACAATACAATTTTTGTCAATGCAAAAAAATTGAGTATATCTATTATATAAAGAAGGGGTGTGTGTGTATGTATGTATGTATGTATGTATGTATGTTTGTATTTTATAGCTGGCCACACCAGTGGACCGATTTTTTTGAAATTTTTACAGGGAGTTATCTCAAGTCTGGAAGGAACAATAGGCTACTTTTTTTTAAAAACTATTGCTGCCACGCCCACAACACGCCCATTTGTGTAAGAAGGTTAGGTTATAAATGGCCTAACAAAATTACCCAAGGCCATATTGATCAAACGCGTAGAGCTAAATACATGAAATTTGTAACACGTGTTAAGCTCTACATGTTTGTTTAAATGCACATGAATTTTTAAACATTGAGCCCGTAAAGGGATAAAAAGGGGACAAAAAGGGAAAAATCTGTAACCTACTATCTTTTGATACATGTAAGATAGAAACAAAATTTAAAAAGTTTAGCGTTTTCCTTAAGAAATAAACAGACAGGTATCTGCAGTTTTTTTTTTTAAATTTTGGTCCGAAGGGGCGAAAAAAGGGGTTAAAATTATATATTGATACTTTTTGGTACTTTTTTGTTACTTTTAAACCAATAAAGATAGAAAAATTTTTCAAATTGCGTTCGATAGGTTTTACAAAAATATGATTAAGTTGTTCGTACTTTTTTCAAATTTTGGGCCCAAAGGGTAAAAAAAGGGTTAAAAATATATTTTGATTTTTTTATTCGTTTTTTGTAACTTTTAAACCAATAACGATAGGAACATTATTCAAACTAAGTGTAACAGGTCTAAAAAATATGAGTACGTTTTTAGATACTTTTTTAATTATTAAATCCTAAGGGCAAGAAAGGGTTAAAATTATGTTTTAGTACTTTTTGTAACTTTAAAATCAATTAAGATAGAAACATATGTAATTTAAATTCCTCTTCCAGACCGATTTTTGGAAATTAGTTCACACATAAGCGGCTTTTAAAGTTAAAATTTTGAAGGTAAAAAAGTGGGCGGTGCTACGCCCATAAAAGTTAAACTTATTATGCTGGTACTTTTATTGCACTGATTTTTTAAAATTGGCACACATATAGAAGGCCTCTTATTCCGAAATTTTAAAGGACAAAAATGGAGCGCCCACAAAAATGTAAGTTTTTATACTGGTTCTTCTATTGTTGCAATTTTTATGAAGCTCAAAAATAGACCGATAATATTTATTTTCGGTACAAAAATGGGTGGCATAAAGATAGACAAACGTGAAAAATAATGTGAAGATAAGGCCATATTTGAGCCAGTTATAGCCCAAAACGCTTAATCCGGGAGGACATTTGTATGGGAGCTCGGTCGAAAAATTAACTGATCATCACCACAAACAACATGCTTTTTTCTTATGCCAAAAAACTTATCTGTTCCAAATTACATCGAAATATCTGCAAAAATGCGGTCTCTACTTTGTTTACAAGAATACATTAATAAGGCTGAATTCCAAAACGCAGTTTGCTTTGCATTAAAAATTTTCTTCTTCTTCACTTATTCACTCTTTACAATTTGGACAACGTTTTTTGCTTCCAGGACATTAATATAACTGTAAGCACTCATTTGGAAGTAGAAGATATTACCAGAAACATCATCTTTGATTTCAGGAAAAACTTGAAATTTCGTGAGGCAAAGCAAACTGCGTTTTGGAATTTCACCAAACTCCCAGCCGGACGGATGGACTGACAGGTTTTAATCGACTCAGAAAGTGATTCTGTGTCGATCGGTATAATTGGAGGTGGGTCTCAGACCTTTTTCTTTGGTGAGGCACAAAAATTTGCACAAAAGCATAATAAAATTTGAATTTAACAATATAAGAGAAGTTTGAACACCTTTTGAAAAATATTTGATATGTGATCCCTGCATCTATATTATATAAAGAAAGGTTGTATGTATGTATGTATGTATGTATGTATGTATGTATGTATGTATGTATATATGTATGTATGTATGTATGTATGTATGTATGTATGTATGTATGTATGTATGTATGTATGTATGTATGTATGTATGTATGTATGTATGTATGTATGTATGTATGTATGTATGTATGTATGTATGTATGTATGTATGTATGTATGTATGTATGTATGTATGTATGTATGTATGTATGTATGTATGTATGTATGTATGTATGTATGTATGTATGTATGTATGTATGTATGTATGTATGTATGTATGTATGTATGTATGTATGTATGTATGTATGTATGTATGTATGTATGTATGTATGTATGTATGTATGTATGTATGTATGTATGTATGTATGCATGTATGTATGTATGTATGTATGTATGTATGTATGTATGTATGTATGTATGTATGTATGTATGTATGTATGTATGTATGTATGTATGTATGTATGTATGTATGTATGTATGTATGTATGTATGTATGTATGTATGTATGTATGTATGTATGTATGTATGTATGTATGTATGTATGTGTGTATGTATGTATGTATGTATGTATGTATGTATGTATGCATGTATGTATGTATGTACATACATATGTATGTATGTTTGTAATTTATAGCTGTCCACACCAGTGAATCGATTTTTTTGAAATTTTTACAGCGAGTTACTTAAAGTCTGGAAGTAAGGGGCTAAGATTATATATAGAAGTTTATAAATAATTTTTGCTTATTAAAACTTTCTGAATATCCAAAACTGTAAGCCTGGTAAATTTCCAATTTTTATGAGCTAAGTAAATAGTAGGGCAGACTTATTATTAATTGCAACTTATGTGGGGCAACCAATAAATTTAAAAAAATATAAATTCTTTTGTGTTAACATATTTGAATAATTTTACTATGATTGGGGTAGCGAAGCACACCGGGGCTTAGCTAGTTATATATATAGTATTGAATAAATTTTAAATAAATGTTAATTTTACTTACAGTTTAGTTGTAGGTTTGTAATTCTGTTGTTTGCAATTACTTTACGTTTTTTTTTAACAGCGTCAATCGATGGGCCCAGCAATCACTGCATGCTAAAGTCTCTGCAAATGTTAAGATACGCTCGAAGAAAAATGTTAGTATTAAACTGTAGGTCAAATTTTAACAACTAGTTTTCAATATATTATGTAATTCAATTTTTGACAATGTTAAATATTTAACTTATATTTATATGAAAATTCCTTTGTTTTAAATAATTTTTTTCAGTTTTAAATTAAAATTGTTAACAACTTTCAAAATTAGGGTTTATTTCATTACTCTTTGAAAATGACTTAAAAGAAGAAGTTACTGTACCTGTTACAATATCGTTTTCTTATCTTTCATTTTTTTTATAATTGGTTTCATTTAGTACAGTTTTATTCTGGTCTCGTTTACACTTTCTTATGACCTTATTTCAAAGAAACTTTGTTCTTCAAATTTTCCTTTTATGAAAAAAAATTTTCTAATTGAATTATTAATTAATATTAAAGATTTCATTTTGTTACAATTTGATCATTAAAACAATAGAAGGCAATCAAATACAAAAACTTTATTACCACGTGATGCAAGGTAACGCCAAATCCACGTGTACCCAAAAAGACATGCGGTTTTCTCACTTCCCCAATTGAGGTTACAAAAGTTGATGTGGTTCTTTCTGGTTATACTGCTGAGCGATTGCCCCATGAATAATATGGTAAGGCTTCCAGGAATTAACCGTGAGTTTGGTATCCTCTTATTGACAATTCGTCCCTTCTTTATTACTTAGAGATAACTTCAGTGCAGGAAAAAAAATATTTTTTTTTGTTTTAAATAAATGAAGTTATAATTTCTTCCGCTTTTGTAAGTTGCCTTTGTCACCACTCTTCATTCATTAACTTTTATCAATGATCTGACTGAATATCGAGCCCTTTTTTTCTCTAGAAATTCTGTTGTAATTGTAACAACAACATACATTATTGAATGAACGAAACTCCATCAATGAACATTATTAATGTGAATGAATTTTTTTTGTAAAAGAGCAGTAAAAGACAGAGAAAATTATCTGCTTTTTAAGAAGGTCAAGAGAAGGTCGAGCTAAATATTCAATTAAAAACAACAACAATTATGGTGGTTCGTTAAGTTTGGGTCACACTCAAGAGAACTGCTTAAAAAAAATAAACTTATTTGCAATTTTTGTAAAATTCAGCAAAACTAGATAGTGATTGCTCCAACACGTTTACATACATTTACACAAATTATTGTATGTAAAAATGTATGTGGTTATTATTTATAACCTTGACATTGAAAAATATTATGTACTTTACAAAGTATGAGTGAATGAATCCCCAGAAACAATTAGGTTATATATGTAGATTATATTACAGATTTGTATCTGTTTCTTAAAATAATTAAACAAGTAAATTATTTTTGTTTCAATATCAAAAGTAATAAATAATTAAACAAATCACTATATGATTTTTATCTATACAAAATATTTGACATACGTAAATTAATTTTAATAAATATTCAGAAAAAATCGCAACAACTATTGCTCTTAGATGAAACTTTTAAAATTCGTTATGATTATTGTGAGAACTTAAATTTTAGTCTGGTACTGACTGGACTAGTATGAATTACTTAGTTTTAAGATTTGAATACTTATTGTTAGTTCGCTTAAGCGAAGATTCAATAATACCTTGGATTCAGGAAAGTGAGTTGCTGTCAACAGATCCAATTTCCCAGAAACCAACTGTCCAGTGACATTTTCCCTTCTGAATGCTTTCTATGGCCTTTGGATTTATGAAAATTATTCTCAAAAACCCCTCCGTTTTATAACCCCGTCAATGTAAAAACGGGGTCATTTAGACTCTACTTAACAGTTTGGGTGCAGCAAACAACCACAAAACCATCATTTATCCTCACCGTGCCCTTTTACCTGTTATTTTGTTATTTATTCCTTTGATGCCAAGGTTTAAAAATTATTAAAAGCAGTATATTGGGGTGCGCCAAATTTAATATTCTCTTCGCATTGGGTACATTCAGTCATCTTTTTCAGTTCAGGTGTTTTCAAAACATTATTCTATAGTAAATTAAATTGGTGTTGGGTTTGAAGCTGACAGCTATTAAAGTTTTAAAAAAATTATTTAAATAGTTTGTTTTTTATAGATTTAGTACTTTTATCTCAGCTCGTAGTAATTAAATCGTACGGTTAAATTATATTATATCAATTAAGTAGCGTCTTGCTATGTAATATTTATGAAGATATAGGTCCGTAGAATTGAATTGGCTCCAGAAATGAGATTTCAGCAGATGGACAGGGTGATAACACCACTTTCTGAGAGATAAACTAAATTAACACAACTTTTATGATTCATATTAAGAAAATGGTAAACAGCAGTGCAGGCTTGCTACCCTTTATTAGAGAGCTCGAGCCTACACTGTCTAAACTTTTTATTTTTGAAAAAGTCTTTACTTGTTACATGGTGTAATATTAAATGAAGATATGACAGCAGTAATAAAATAATAGTTAAATTAAAATTTTTAATTTATTAATTTATCCCACTCATCTTAATGATATTTTACAAAACAGCTTTTGAATAATTAAAAAAAAAGTTTTAAAAATTGGGTTTGGTTAGAAGAAGTTATTTTGTTACAATTTTTTTTTTACATTTTCAAGCATTTGAAATATTAAATAAATAATGATGTTATTTATTTGCAAATAACTTTAGCAAAAGTTATTTATTTTAAGAAATCATATTTGTGTGATGTTGGATTCCATAATTTTTTTAAATGAAAAAGAATTGAAGGTGAATAATATACATGAGTGTGCCTTCTTCTTGTTGTCTTGCTGCTGTGGCAAAAAATATTTCAAATGACAATCAGAATGATTGAGGAATTTTTTTTGTGCATTTTTTAACGCAAATCATAAATGTTTCAGAAAGGAATTATTATACGTGTGCAAAAAATGAACATTAAGAAAAACACAGAAACACATACAAGCGCATGAATGAAAAAAAAATTGCTTTTTAAAATAATAAATATGTTGACTTGAAAAACGTGACATAATATTTTAAGCAGAATTTTTTTTTCGTCCGTTCGAGGCTGAGTTCTATAAAACACACCAAGAAAATCCCTTAAATTATTGAGTAAGGGTAAAAGCTAATTTTTAAAATTTAAGTTTAATAATTTAGTTTAAAAATAAATAAGTGTTTGTTCTTAAAAATAAATTTTTTTTTGTTACGTTTGTGTTGGCATATTCGGCAAGATATATTTTAAATATATATAAGAACAAATATTTATGTCACAAAAACCTCTTAAATATATTTAGAAAACAAACAGTCTGAGAAATAAATGCTTTACAGTGAAGTGGTTATTGGATTGTTTTTACTCTATTTTTGATTTATTTGATATTTTAAGATGTTATTTAGATTACTAGAGGTGGTAACTAAAAAATTAGTAAAAGAATTTCGGCTTAAGAATTTAGGTATGAAAAAATTTTCCCTCTTTGTATAAAAAGTAAAACAAATAAATAAAAGGAATAAAACTTTTTTTAAAAGTAAAAAAGGTTTTTTTTTTTCATTTACATTTAATGGGCTCTTCAATCTTATTTAAAATTTTTCTAATAATTAAAAAAAATAAGCTGTATACATTTAAAAATATTTCTAATTTTTTTATTTCTTTTTTTTTATTTTCAGGTAAATTATAAACAAGTATTTGATATCAACATAATATAAGTGATTAACATTTTATGTCACCGACTTTGAAAAACCCGTGTAAAACAAAAATAACTTGGACATTTTCTTACATCAATTTTACAAATATTTCCAAATTTTATTTAGGAATTGAAAAAATTGTTCTTAGTTTATTTGAAGATTTTGTTATAGGTTAAGTTTGTCCACACGTAATTCATTGGTTCTTACACCAGCTCACCAGTTCTTAAAAAAACCTCATAAATATTTTTTGCCTTTATATAAAAACTTTAATTAACTTATTAAGAATTACTATGAACAAACCAAAATATTCCTTCAAGAACTCAACAAATAATTTTTTTGCAATTAGCTGTTTTGATTTTATTTTCCCCTTATACATTTGAGTAAACATTCGCTATCTCTTAAATGTTTTGGTATTTTATATTAATTATCTATAATAGTTATCAATAAGAACTCGTTTAAAGTCTACTGACGATTTTGTGTAAGAGTCTATGAAATGCCAACTTACCTTACAACAAACCCTATAAAACGGTTAGGTAGAACAGGCAGATGTTGAAGGATACAGCTCACTTGGGTCCTTACCTGGAGAGGCAGATAGAATAGGTTGAGATGGAAGGAAAGAAGAAATTTAGAGGCAGATAAGAAAGGAAGACCAGAAGAATGAAGCAGACTTACCAGGGTCTCTGGTGGGAATCGAACCCACAACCCCCAGATTGGTAGACTTGTGCACTTACCACTAACCTATCAGGGCACCCTATAAATAAAATAAAGCTTTTATTTAAAAACCAAAGTAACTGCCGTAAGTTCAAATACGTGTTAGACTTTAAATATAATTTCTACGTATTTGTATAATAACACTTAAAAATTATTGCTGTAACTACTGTAAGTTACTTAGGAAGAATTCCGCAAAGTTTTTTTTTAATGAGAAATCAGTTAAATTTTAATAGAATATTTTTTAACTGGTTCGAAGAGTTATCTAAAGCTTCAGCTGTAAAAAAAAATACTGTTGAAATTGATTTTGTCAGTTATTTTGTAGTAATATTTTTTAGTGTAAGTTTGCTGTGGAGTTTAAGATTTCAAAAAAATTTTGTTCCACTTTCCCTTAAATAAAAACATTTTAAATATTTTTTCATTTCCTTTTATTTATTTTATATGTAATATAATTTTATTAAAATATATGACATTTTATATATAATTTATTTTTACATATAAAAATCTAGCCTTAAAATTTCTAATGTTCCTTGTTAGGCAGACATTTGCTGAGACAATGATTTTACTGAAAAAAAATAATTGTTCAAATAAATAATGCATATGAATTTGATATTTAAACTTAATATGCTTTTTTCATTTAGAGAGAAAATTACGCTTGTCTTTTCTTGTCATTGTAAGAAAATTTTAAAACCTAATCACATGTTTCTTAAAACGACGTTGTTTGGGCAAATAAACAATATGGGGGATTTCATGTCAAGTGACCCAACTTTTTTTTTCGATTGGAAAGATATTTGGACCAAAGTAAGTTCTTGCAGGGAGTAGTTTAGGCACAATTTTTTAACACGATCGGTCAAGAACTCTCTGAGCTAGAGGGGTTCAAAATTTGACGTTTTCGGCAAATAGGTGTTTTTTCTCATACATGTAGTTTGTTAGCTTTTGCTTTTAACAAATTCGTCCCAAATACTTTCGATAGATTTTTCTTCAATCTTCCAGAAAAAAATATTTTTAAAATTAAAAAAATTTTTTTTTTTATTTTTTTTTTATAAAATAATTAGAAAAATTTTTTTTTTCCAAATATGCCCATATGTTTTTTTTTTTTTTTTTTTTTGCTCAAAAGAAAGCTTAGGTCTTTTGCTTGAAGAACTTGGAGGTCGCTTAGTGGGATGCGAGTGGGATATCTATAAATATAAATGTTTTGTAACTCAAGGCAGAGGTTTTCCAATTTTCGCGTATATTCTGTTTTGATTTTTTTGCTATTTATGAAAAAATTTTCTCTTAAGCTAAAAAAAAAAATTATTTATGCTAAGAAACAAAATAATTTAACCTTTCCGACGGTATGCAAGTACCAAATAAAGTCTCATACACTCGACACTGCATTACCAACAAAATTGTAGGCCTCTGGAATAAAATCACTTTTATATGGCAATGTCTGAACACATTTTGTTAATATTTTCAATGCATACCGTCGGAAAGGTTAAACTATTTTGTTTCTTAGCATAAAATAATTTTTTTTTGCTTAAGAGATAATTTTACATAAATAGGAAAAAAAATTAAAATAGAATATACGCGAAAATTGGAAAACCTCTGCCTTGAGTTACAAAACATTTATTTTTATAGATATCCCACTCGCATCCCACTAAGCGACCTCCAAGTTCTTCAAGCAAAAGACCTAAGCTTTCTTTTGAGCAAAAAAAAAAAAAAAAAAATGGGCATATTTGGAAAAAAAAAAATTTTTCTAATTATTTTATAAAAAAAAATAAAACAAAAATTTTTTTTAATTTTAAAAATATTTTTTTTTTGGAAGATTGAAGAAAAATCTATCGAAAGTATTTGGGACGAATTTGTTAAAAGCAAAAGGTAACAAACTACATGTATGAGAAAGAACACCTATTTGCCAAAAACGTCAAATTTTGAACCCCTCTAGCTCAGAGAGTTCTTGACCGATCGTGTTGAAAAATTGTGTCTATGCTACTCTCTGCAAGAACTTACTTTGGTCCAAATTTCTTTCCAATCGAAAGACATCGGTTTTAAAAGTTGGGTCACTTGACATGAAATCCCCCATATATGTATTTTTAAAAGCATTTTTAATTTTTGTATTTTTTTTTTAAGTTTTAGTATTAATTTAAAATTTTATATATAAATTTTACAACAGAGTTGTAGATAATTTTTTTATAATAAAAAACAATACACACAAGTGCATTTGCATCTGTCTAAAGAAACGTGTGTGCAAGAGTATATTTTTTATTCTTAAAAAACGATTCTATTGAATTTTTTTTAACCACACAGGGCAACACTTTTTTTAAGTTTCACGCTTTCTTAGTCAACATGAGAATATTTGGCATTAAGCAACAATGCTTTTAACTAGCTTTTTTGAGTTAAATCTCTATCTTGAGATTTTTCGTTATGATACTAGCTAAAGAAGTTAACATAAAAAAATCGTTTAAAATATTTACCAACTACATTCTTAATAGCAAAACTGCTTACCGCCGCTTCCAGAGGGCCCTCAATTAGGGCTTTCAGATAAAATAAACTTTGCACGAAATCAAAGATCTTTACCTTCTCTTCTAGAGTGCTCCTATGGAGATGAACTTTTTAACCCACTAGAAGTAATATTTTTTCCCCAATAGTTTTTGTTGCTCCCATGCAAGCAAAATTTCTCTTAAAAATCTGAACCACTGCTTCCAGAGTAAAATAAAATCGAATATTGTTTTATTAAAAAGTTTTGAATTTGCTCATATTTATCCTAGAAGGAATAAAAAAGGTAATATTTTCAACTGTTTTTGAATAAACAAAAATAAAATATTACAAAATTTTTAGGAATACAAAAGTATTTATTTATCATTTCATTTAAAAATCATAGCTTAAATTAAAGGAAATTCATTTTCTTATAATATTATTTAAAAAATTTCTGAATTTTTTTTTTTTTTTAATTAAACTAAATATTTGTTTAAAATATTAAAAAATAAATAAAATTACATTTAAATTTACATTATCCTTTTGTGACATCACAGCTTATGAGTTCATGTTAGTTTTGTGCAAAATCTAATAGTTTGCTGTTGTACTGAAACAACACCTGCCAAACATTAAATCTAGATATTAGAGTTTGCATTCTCTCTATTTTCTTTATTGCTTTTGCATTGCTAATGCCAGTTGTTGGTAGAACATCCAAAGGTCTCATTTTCTATGTGAGCTAAGTTTATTATACAATATTAGCATTAGATAGAAAGATTAGCATAACAAATTTCTTTTGGAAACATTTGGACATTATTTATAAATTTAATTTTTGTTTTATATTTTGACATCAAAAATATTTATTATTTAAAACTTATATGATTTGGTCATAGTTTAACATTCTGGGAAGGAAAAACATTTAATTTGTTTCAATTAAAAACGTATAAATTTTTCTGAATATAAAAAGATAAAATAAATGTTTTATGGAAATAACATTTTATTTAAAATTTTTTAATTTATTACCCTTTTTGAAGTTTGTTTAAAAGGAAATTAAATTTTTTATTGCATTCCTTGGTTGAGATAACCCTTTTTGAAACTAAAAGGTATACAGATGTAGAATGTAGATGTACACTGTAAGTTGGAATTTAAATAGGCGCAATAGTTAACTTAAAGAATTGTTAAGCAATTCAATAGCACTGAATATAATAATTAGCTTAGCCCTATCGCATATACTGCTGTTCGGTAAAACATATTTGTATTTTTAATGACGATGTTTTTTCCACAGCGCATTTTTTTTACTTTTTTTAATTTCTTTTTCGTGAAAACTCTAGTTTTTCGAAAAATTTATTGTTATTTCTGATGCCAGTAGATCTTATGGAACCGATTTTATGAGGGCTCAAATTGGTATAGCCTCGATTTCTTTATCTGTGATCGGTAATACCCGCTCTGGCATCCTGTGCCTCCAGGATATAAACTTTATAAAGACTGGACTTGAGTAGAAATATGAGAAAAACGAAGGATAATATTTCTAGAATTCGAGATGAGAAAGCGAGGACAAAGATCTATCTTTCACACTTTGTAGTGGAGATCTTTAAGCGAGATACTTGCACAAATAGGTTTTGAAAGCCTTATGAGGGGTCTTAGGTTCGGTATACTTAAAAGCCAAAACAATGTGTAAATATCCATCAATATTTCGGGGCAAGATCTACTTTTTATGCGCATGTATCTTTTAGTGTTATTTAGGTACTCCAAATAGACTTGCTAGTAAGTTAATGTGGGCAGCAAACGTGCCTACCTTCTTGCCAAATGTAGAACACACCGCTTGCATAAATTTTGCGATGTTTCTCAGAGCTACTCTCATCGGAAGTTTACTGCTCTAAGGGAAGCTAAATTCAGTGCACACTGGGGTGTGTCCCAAGGACAACGAAATAACAAGAAATGTTTGGCTCTGCCTGGAGGTAAAAGATTTAAGGGATTCTTTTTCTTAAAAGGAAGAATCTAAATTTGCATTCTAACATCTGAAATATTTTTTAGCATATTTTAAAACTATTGCAATAAAAAACTATTTCCAAAATCACTAAATTTAATTATTTTTTTTTTTAATAAATAATAGGATTTACGAGAATTTTATTCAAAAATATGTATGTTTCGCTGTTTGTGTTTGTTTTATTTCTGCATTCCTTACATTTGCTTTTCATAATAATTTGTGTTATCTTTGGTTTTAATTCAAAAAACCCAGATGTATGTATGTATATATATTAAAACATATAACTATTTTTTAAATAAAAAATTATTGTGCTTATCTGACCTTTTATTAACTGGTTTTAGAACTTTAATTTTTTTTAATTTTATGCAATGAAGAAAAGAAAATCTTCACATTTGCAAAACGTCTTACCGCAAACCCAGTAACGCAGGGTATAATATATCATCTGGGGCGTTAATTGAACAACAAATATGAAAAATAGTTGTTGCTAGTTCAAGTTACAATTGGTTTAATTTTGATTAGATTTACTTTAATTTTGGTAAACTTTTTCTGTAAAATCTGGTGTATATATATATATATATATTTTGACTTGATTTTAAAGCCATCCATTTTATTTCATATGAATAGAGATTTGTATTTTAAATAAGCAGAAAAGAAGCAAATCATGCAAATGATATTTGCTGTTGATTCCAACAAGATAAATGGCTTCTGATTTGCATTGCTACGTTTGTTTAAAATTAAATATGTACTTATGCATTGTTTTATTTTCTTCCGTTTTTATTTGTACTTGTTTCTTGATATTCCACTGAATAATGCATTAAGCGACTAGAAGGAAACATTAAATCATATATATTTCTCAAAAAGTAAAGTAATAACGCTGACTTACGCTTGTATGCATGTCCAAGTAGCTCATTAAAACTGTTTTAAAAAAATTAATATGTAGCACATTAAACCATCAGATCATAAATATTTTAAAACATTTTTAAAAGAAGTTTCAATAATAAAATTTTTGATAGGTGTATATCATAGTGAAATAATGTGTACCAGGTGGTGTTACGCGCATAGCTGATCTACTTTTTTCATGCACAAATCGAAGCTGGGTAGTCAAAGTTGTTTACTTTTACATATCTTTTTTTGACAACTGAGCCAACGAAAACTACAAAAAAATCGAAAATTTTACTCACCAAACTTTGTTGTTGTAGAATCACCACCACCTGATACATTATTGCGCCATTAAAAGTTCGTTATCATTCCACGATAGCGAACACCATTCACAGTAACTGCCTAACTGGCCTCATTTTGGAAAAAAAAAATACGGCCTGATGATGCCGCTAGGCCATGAACCGCACCAAGCAGTCACTCTTTGTCAGTGCATTGGTTTTGCGACAGCTACTTTTGAATTATTATTTGACCAAATGCGGAAATTCTGCTTATTGAAGGATCCACTGAGATCAAAATGTGCCTCATTACTGAAGACGATTTTTTTTCGAAAATCGATCAGCCACTGCTGGCATTAATATTAAAAAAATTTTTATTGTTTTATCATTGTCAAATTTTATGTTTCAGGTTTTCACATTAGAAGTCTAACTTACTTATAATAGAATCAACCATGCATAAGGTTTCTATTCAAAATTTATTTTTTAAATTACTGCTGCCGAAGTTTTGGCATAAAAGTTATCAATATGCATATAAATTTCCTCAAAAAAAAATTATTTTTTAAATTTGGTGAGAGTGGTACCGCTCGTTAGAAAGTCATATTAGATAAGATAGCTTTTGATAAAAACTGCCGAAGCATGTTCCAAATTTCACGCGTGACATATAAACAAAACAGAGAAGAAAAGTTTTTTTATTTTAAACAATTCACTTTATACTCTGTTCTGTTTTCCAAAAGTCATCTAAAAATTATTGGGACAATTCAGTACACCTCTTTGATCATCTAATTTCTATTGGAATTATTGAGAGTAGACAAATAGTGATAGCTTTAAAACTCAGAAATTTTTCTAGATCTATTATAAAGAGCAATATCGCAAATTAAATTTTGAAATTTAATGGCCAAAGGGAAAATCAAAGTAAGGAACTAACAAATTATTAAAAAAAGATTTATTCAGATTTGAATAAACGCAAATATAAAAATTCAAGACCCTTTGACTTCGAAAAAAAATGATTTTTTTAAGGCCGTTGGTCTTTTTTTTTCCCGTTAAATTTACCACTATATATACCTACATTAAAACGATGCAAATTTTTTGCAATTTTTCTTTATTTTGAAAGAACAAACGCTCCAGTGCATCTATGGCAACTGCTTCTAAAAGTAAAAAAGTCGACTTAATACAAAAAAAAAAACACAATTCCAGGGAAATGAAAACATTAATGTTAAACTTTTCCACTTTTTTTATTAAAATCCTTTTCTATGTATAAAGGCTTTATCCTTCAATTGAAAAAAAAGATCTCAAAATTCTTGAATGGTTTGAATGAAGAAGTGCAATGCAATTCTCTTAAGTAGAATCTATTTAAAAATGAATGTATGTTTAGGAATGAATACATTTATTATAAGATTGTTGTTATTTTGTTTTATGTTGCATTTCATAGCATGATGATTTAAACTGGAGTGCTTTTGTGCGTAAGCTAATTCTGACAAACATACATTTCTTCTTTAGAAAAGATTAACATGTAATATTGGGTGGATCTTTATAGAAATTTATAGAATAAAATCTCATATAAAAACCTCATATAAATAGTTAATTCTTCATCAACCTTATTTAAACGTGACTTTGTGTGTTTATTCTACAAACCAATTAATGGTAATAAAAATATTTTGTTTGGAATTTTGTAATTGGCACATACTTTTCTTTGCACAAGAATATTATTCACATTATTTAACCGCAACACCACGTAACCCAAGTAGAGAAATGGGCAAAGTTATGGGAAATAAAAATTAATGAACCAAAATGTACCCACATAACATTCACTTCACGCATAGAAACGTGCTCTCCAATCCGTTTTAACAAGCATATAGCACCTTAACGATTTGAGAAAAAATATCTTCGTCTTGATTGTAAATTTTTACTCTAAAAATCGGTTTTGAAACCAATTTGGTACTACGGTATACAATTATGGGGCACTGCTTCCAAAAAAGAAAAAAATTAACACGTTCAAAACAAAGTCCCTAGTATATTAAAAACAGCAACATCCACAAATATTTAAAAGTTCCTCTGGATAAATGCAAAATCCTGAACTATGTGGACAAGTATTTAAATAAGCTGGAAACACATTCAAATCCATTCCCTCGAATCATCTTGCAGCAAAGTCTGAATAGAAAGGATACTATTACGCTTTGTTAAAACCTTTGAAATTAAATCATTTTATTATGAGAATTTAAATTTTAGCCTGGCACTGGCTGGGCTAATAATAAATTCTTAATTAAAAGATTTTAATACTTATTGTTAGTTTTCATAAGCGAAAATTTAATAATAAAAACATTCAAAAAAATAAAAAATTATTCAGTCGCAAATATAATGTCGCCTTTACAGTAAGTAGCAGGACGTTGGAATTCGGCTTAAGGCCAAAAAGGGCAATATTTTAAATACAGATTCAAATGTAAAATTTCTGATTTTTGACTCAAACTTAAGAGACTAGAGATCAACTAAGTGGACAGAAAGTACTTTTGCAAAATTTTTTTCTTAGCGAGAAAGTTAGCAACTAATATTGGAGATTGAGAAACACTAGTTGCCATTGTTTGGGTTGTCATGAAGTTCACGATATTAAATTACAAATGTGCTTACAACACATATACAAGCAAAAAGTACTTTTTATTTGTCATGGCAACCTCATTACCTTGTAACCTATAAAATAAAAAGAGCGTTTTACACAATTTGAAAAATATTTCACTGTGATGGATCTAGATATATAAATTTTAGGGCTATTTACTTATACATATATAGAAAGAAAGTCCAATTAATTGACAAACAAGGATTTTTTTACTTTTTTTGTAATTTTTGGTTTTTTTTGACTGTGAGTCTGAAAACATGTTGTTAAGGACAATATATGTAATAAGGTGTCGAAAATAAGCAAAAACATCTTTGGCATTTTTATTGTCTTTTTACGATTTTAGGTCAAAAGGTATGGAATTAAAAATTACTGACAAATATCGGAATCGGAAGTCAAATTAGTTAGTAAAAAGCATTTATTGAAAAATTCTGATATTTTTTGTCTTTTTGAGATATCAAGTCTTGAAATGTGGGATTAAAGACTTTTTACCAATATAGAGGTCCAAAGTAACAAAGTTGAAAACAGGTAATTTTTTTAAGCTTTTGGCACTCCCTTGTCGTTTTAGAACTTAAGGTTTAAAAGTATTGAATTAAGCAAAATCCACCTATATTGAGCTAGGAAGTTAACTAAATTAAGAAAAATAATTTTTCCCTTCTTGCTAATTCGTGCCCTCTCTTGAGGTTATTCGCCTAAGCGCCTGTTATATATCTTCAATGTTCAAAAATCAACAAGTGAACGAAAATTTTTTTGATATTTTCTTGTCATTCTGAGTTTTCAAGTCTTAAGGTATAAAATTAGGGAAATCTGACCCATATTAAGGCCGTAAGTCAACTAAGTGTACATTTTGTTTAACTCTTTGTTTGCTTGTGAGCCAAGAAATATGAATTTACGCTAGCCAAAAAAGGCGTCGAAAGTCGCACTTTTTAATTCTTTTTTTTTGTCAGTTTTGAAAAATTTTTCAAAGATATATGAAATTAGGGCTGATTATTTAACCATATTAATGTCGGAAGTCACCTAAATGGGCAAAAGCTAATTTCTCATTTAAATAATACTATTTTTATATCTTGGATTATGAGTATAAGATTATGAAAGTCATCTGCGTACATTACATTAGCTTGAAGATGGCTAACTCTAAGCCCACATCCTTTACTGGTGTCATTTTTGTAAAAATCCTTAATTACATTTACACATTTTGTGTCAATAAGTAAGCTGAAAAGTATTTAAATTTGTGTGGCAGCAAATTAACTTTTAAAATACCAGCAAAGCAAATATAACAGAGATGAATTAAAATCAACTTCAGAACGACAAATGATAGTAACCAATATTATAAAAAAATATGATTATTGTAATACTAAATAACTTTTTAAGTAACTCTAATTCACTCCTATTATTTGTGAGACACACAAGGCTAGAAATGGCAAGGGAAATGTAAATTAAAGCGATTTTTTTTCTAGCAATAAAAATTTGTTTTCTATAAATTATGAACTTGTTTGAGGGTTTATAGGTTTTACCCCTTTAAATAGGAAAACAAAGTATTTCCGTAAATTATAATCTTAAGTCACGTTACGGCCACTTCTTTTTCTTTCTTAAATTATAAGGAGGTACATAAAAACCTCTGGGGAGAGAAGAACTCTAGATTAATTTCCTATTAAATTAAATATTCTAAAGTAACTCTAAAGATATAAAAAAACAGGAATTTTAGAAAGTTTCTTTTATTACAAACGGAAAAGAAATAAGAAAAACAATTTTGTAAGTTCGGCCATAAACAAAATTTTTCCTGCTTTTATTACCTCTAGGATGTTTTGTTAATTAGCAAATACCCCTTAAAAATTCATCAATTTAACGGTAGTAATTAAAAAAATAATTGTTAAGGGTCTGCATACTAATAAATTATTTGCTGAAACTTTTTTTATGGAAGCGAAAATATAATATAATTTCTCATTATATTTCTGTTTGTTTTATTGTTTTTTTTTTTAATTTTCGTGTTTGATTTTGTAAAACACTTGTTTTTCAGCTCTTTTGCAATGCTACGTTTATGTTTGTGTGTGTTTATTTTTTTTTCCTTTCTTGAACACAATTACTATTGTTTGTTAAATCAAATAATTAAGTTGCTGCCGTTAAAGTATTACCACATCCATTATTGCTTTAAATGTTAAAGCAAATAATGATAGTTGCATTTGTAGCTCTACATTTATTTACTTTTTATTTGTTTTTATCCTTCTTTCGTTTGTTTTGCCTAACTGTAAAGTAAATTGCATGTATTTTAATTTTCTACTTAAGCAAATTGCTTGAGTGAGCTGTGCTTTCGGCACTCTTCAAAAAGAACCTAAAGTGAATGGTTTTCGCCTCTTTAAGATTGTTACATAAATGCGGATACACATACTGCATGAATTGATGTGTAAATGCATGAATATGCATGTATTTATACTTAAATATACATATGTATAGTTATTTGTAAATTAAAATATTTGCACTTTTGTTGTTTTATTTTTGTAAGTAATTGTTTATTCTTTTTTTTTTTTTTGAAGTGTAAACAAAAAACATTTGGGGAATTTTGTTGCTGTTTTTTTGGGTTTTTGTTTGCCATAAAATTATGGTAAATTTACATGTTAAAATTGTTGTGGCTTAGTTCTGATTTAAACGTACTCATATAATATTTGTAAAATATACAACATATTTTAGAATAACAGAAGATGCTAAGAGCATAGGAGTTGTGTAAAAAGTTAAAACATAACAAACGTTATAAATTTAACAATTTGTAGGTTCTTTGTGTATGTTTCATCAAATTTTTCAATTTTTAAAAGTAAAATTTTTTTAAAATATTTTATTATTAAAACTTTATTCCCATAAACCAGCAGTGAGGTCTGCCTTTAAATATGTGCATACATCAAAACAAAACAGAGACCAAATGTGTAGATATTTTTCTTAAATTTAAAAAATTTATGCCCTCAAATAAGGCAACACATCAAGGCCGATGGTTTTGTTTGAAGGCGCTCGTGTCTTTAATCTGTGTAAAAGGGCATCCTCCGTATTGAACGATGCTTCAGGAGAGTAAATTTTGATGAGTTTTTAAGTTTTTTGAAATATTTGTCATCATAGTAAAAGATTTTTACTTAGCAGAGAAATTAGTAGAAGCTACCTATGAATCTTGTTGTTTTACTTACCAAGGATCGGTAGTTGTCATTTTTAGGATTTGTTTGAGGACGATAAGATTCCTGTTAAGGTAGTGTCATATAGGTTTTTTTATCAGTTTGAAAATTAATTAATGACCGAGATAAAGTGCAAGGTTTCAGACATTAAGTCAATTAATTTAGACTGATTTCAAAATCATTCGTGTTAGCTTTGAATCTATAAGTGACTTATGTAAGATGACAGCTTACTATATTTCGCCAGGATATTTCTCCACAAAATTTGTGTGATATCATCTCGTTGCCTGTTAGAAAAATAAGTGATTGCAAAATTGTATATTTCTCTACCAGGATATCCAATATTATTGCTAGTTCCACGGATAGAAGATACTTTATCTCCCACTTTTTTAGGCTGACGAGCCTCCAGTGGGCTTGAAAACATCAAAGGAATAATGAAGGGGGTTTTGTAGCTGGACAAAAAATCTCTCTCTTAACTTTTCGGTGACGTCGTTATTGCTTTCTTTGCTTATACTTGCACCATTTTTCCTACAATTTTACAATTTCTGATTTCATCTTAACTAACCTATTTTAAATTAATCTATATCAATTTCTTTTTAGGAGTGTTGAGCAAAGATGTTTAGTTAGAAAATTTCAGAAAAAGCTGGGAATTTGCCATAGTATACAACCTTAAGGTATGTCGACTTCTATTGGTAAAGAAAGAATTTTAGTTAAGTTTTGGTTATTAAGTTTGTTGATCATAAATTGCCGGTCGGCTATGTGCTTTTCTAAGAGGTATTCATTATACACTGGGGAGTTTTGATTTAGTTTTATTAACAGGTCTTCTTGGCATACAAAATCTTGGCAGATTTTAACAAAAAGTACTGCGGTATACTTTTTAAAGCTATTGGCTTAGCCATTTTTAGCTTTTTGTAGCATACAACATGACATGTACACCAATGTGAAATTAATAGCATCTTTGTCGTGTTTGTGCCTTTTTCGACAACACTCGGCACGACAACGCCAATTACAATAAGGCTGACTAGCTACAACTTGTTTAAATTTGTAAATTAATTCATTGTTATAATGTTGTCATTTTAAGGCCAATTTATAGTTAGCTTACTGTCCAATTATTTTCTATAGAATATTTGGAATCGATAGCACTTATAGTTTCCGAGTTATATCGTATCGAAAATTTGATAAAAATTGTTAATTTGTATGGGAGCTTCCCCATATTCAACCCGTACCCAAAAAAATTTTTCTTTAAAGCGTAGGCATTCTTGCCCAATTACTTTTTGTAGAACATTTCATTTCGATATCTTTCATAGTTTCCGAGATATAGCGCATAAAATATTTCCCCAAATTAGTGCAATTGTAGAAAAAATACCACTTCTCCTGGTGCTATCTAAAAAAGACTTTTCCGTTATTTAGGTCACTACTTTAAGAGTATCCGTGCAAAGTTTTGTGGCAAGAGTGACTATATTTGCTGAGATATATAGGGATATATGCACGGGTTTTGTCCTAAAAAATGGGTTATTGTGGGTTTTCGCTTATATCTCGGTCAATAGTGAACCGATTTTGTTGATTTTAAATAGCGATTGCCTCCAGGATATTTCTAATATTTTGACACCATTAACTGGTCTGTATCTTTTTATTTGACTCCGGAAACTTGATTTCAACAGACGAACAGACGGACATGGCTATATCAACTTCCTTATATATAAGGATTCAGAATATATATACTTTATGGGGTCGCAAATGGATAATTAAGAAATTAAAAACGGAATGACAAACTGATATATACTCTTATCACTATGTGAAGGGTATAAAAATAACTTGTAGAAAAATGTTAATATATTGTTATTGCATCAATAAATATATAATTTTGTAACTTTTTTTAACTTGGTTGGTAACCTGCCATTTCAAGCGCAATTCTATCTTTTTCAATAAAACCAACTTACACGTAATATATTATAGTGTCACTAAACTTAGTCTTAATTTGTACGTAAAGTAATTCCCTCCTTCTAAAGCGTTAGTATTTTATATTTTAGTTGGACATTAATTGTTTTTAAATTTGTAGAATAACCATGATTATACCCACACCACATACGTGGTAGGGGTACTTTGTGTGTAAACTTATGGACTCATTATCCCTTCCTGTGTCAATTTAAGTATGTTCAGTTATTCGTTCGTCCGTTCTTTCGGCTGGGTGTCTCAGTACTCCTGTAGTCACATTTTTAAAAATATTTTCATTAAAATTTGCACAGTTTTTTAACACTTCCACAAAACCTATTGTTTGTAGTCGTAAATCGTTCATTTAAATGTACTTCCGGAATATGTATTTTGAGCTATAACTAACCCGAATAATTCTTAATCTTAAAAAATTTTTCAAACTTGTTTTACTTTATGCTGCGATCATGCAAAACGAAATATGATCGTTCTATTTTTTGATAACGCCCTTATACAAATGCCCTCCTGAAACAAGTATTTAGAACAATAACTGAATTGAATAGTACTCTATGTGTTCAATTTTATGTAATAAACTTGTTAACTGAAAACAATTATTTAAGGTTCATGTTTTAAAACTCCCCTGTACAACTGTCCTCCCAAAATAAGCGTTTTGGGCTATAACTGGCTCCAACATTATCTTACCCTCCTAAACTATCACACACAAATTTATCTTTATTCTACCAGCTAATTCGCTAAATAGAAATATTATTAGTCAATATAGCCCCTTTTTCAACTGTGGGTTAGGATATAATATGATTGGGCTTGACCGACAATAACGTGTTAAATTTTATTATTTACACATGTCCATATGTTTTATTGATATTTTCTGTTAAAACAAAATACATACATATATATAACCAATAAATTTTTTTAACCCACTGACGTCGAAATTGTTTCAGAATTGTCAGTAAGAAAACATCCTATCATCTAAAATTTATAAAATAAAATTATTATTCATTCAACCAATGATAAGATCAAATAGTAGTTATTCATTGGTTTATATAAATTGGTTTTAATAGTATTTCCTTTAAAAGAGTCGAGCATTTATTACAAGCTCACAAGAACAAAATATTTATTGATTTATAAGAATTGGTTTTTTAAAAGTATTTTCTTTATAGTAGACGTACATTTATTACAATCTCACTTTTTTAATGATAATAAACTTTTTAAAACATTTTCTGTTTTAAGTAGTACTCGAAATCTTGTACTCCATGTTTTTTTCTAAATTTATAATTTAAATTTCTTTTAAAATTTCTTGTGAATAAAAAATATATTCCGTATAACATTTTTTTTATTTTTAGTAAAAAATATTTGAATATTATTCTCAATTGCTTTTTTTTAAACAGAAGACAGTTTTATTTTAAACCTAAAAAAACCTTATAACCATAAACCCTTGGGTTAATAAAAAATATTTTAAGGTTCTAAACACAAAACAAAAATAACAGTCAAAGTTAATACACCCCCACCTTTATTTTGCTTATTAAAGATGTAAAATAGCTAAAGTTTTAAATTTTGCTTATTTGTTTCAATAAAGGTAGACAACTTTGTCTTTTTTTATACTTGAAAACAATTGTTTTTGTTGCAAAACTTTTCTAATCTGCTTTTTTTGTTCTTGTTTGTCTATTTAAAAGAAATAAAATGTATAAAATGTATAAAATATGTGTTTCTGTTAACAAAAACTTAAAAAAGGTTAAACTCTTATATAGCAAAGAATTTTATTAGGTGTTTTAAAACTTAAATTTCTAAGTTTAAGAATATTGTAATATTAATAAGGAAAATCGCTTTAAAGGTAAACACTATTTTGTGTTAAACTTGTGACCTATTCAGACATTATAGTGGATTTGTTCAACCAGAAATTGATATTGTTTTCAAAGTGTTATATTTCGTTTATTTTTTTCTTGCAATACCTTTTTAAATGAAGCGAAAAAAATATTAACATTCATATACATATGTATTAGGGTGGGTCAAATCTTTTTGTGTCGTTTCAAGAAACTGCTAAAGAAACCATAGGTCAAAATAAAAAAAAAACGACTTGAAGTCGGCGGATTTTATAACAAAAGTGGTTTCAAAAAATTCAACAATAGAAGAAAAAAAATTTTAATCTTCAAAACGTAAGTGCCAAAAAAATGTTCTTTTAAATGACAATTAACATTCCCCACAAAATTTTCTTACATTATTAGTTAAATGCTTCGTTTTTTTTTTGTTGTTTTGTTTGTAGAAGAAAAGATGAAAAAATTACGATAAACTTACAAACAAATAATTCCGTTTTCCTTTTTTAATAACATGTAAGCAAAAAATGTGATGTCTACAGTCAAAAACGTCAATACCATTTAAGGTTTGGTTCCGAAAATACATTCTGTTTGGCTATTGTTGGTAAGAAATTCAAACTTATAATAGGTTTCTTTCAACTTAAAAATATTAAATTATTCTTTGCCAAAAGAAAAAGAAGCCAAAATAATACAATAAAAACTTCTCAAAATTAGTTCTTTTCGAGTTTATTATGATTTTGTTATATTCAGGGTATTCACAAGGTAGTCATAAAGTCATATGTCTTAAAAAAATAAAACGAAAAATACTACTGTTGTGAGCATCCGCTCATAATTAAGGGTGCTATTTTAAATTTGAATCAGCCGCTGGAGAAAACAGAAAAATAAGTAACTTCAAAAATATTTTAAAATCAATGACTGCGACTTGTTAATTATGTATATCAACGGCTTCACTAAAGAGTTTCGGCCGCCCAGCTCAGGTTATAGAACTTTTTTCTTTTAAGCACAACAACAATTTTTTTTTTTGTTCATATTTGGCTGTCAAGAAGTAGAGACGAGGCAGATTAATTATGAAAAATATTCAGTAAACCAACGTGTTGAAACTGTTTAAACATTTTGTCAAAATCAATCATCGATTACTGTGACAAAAAGAAAGATTCGTGAAATTTTTGGAAGCAAAACCGTGCCAACAGGACGCACTACTTATCGTGTGGTGAATGATTTTGAAGTGAAAGGGACTGTAACTGATAGGCCAAAGCATGAACTACAACGTACTGCAAGACCGGCTGAAATAATTACTGCTGCTTGAGAAAGTGTTCAAAACAATCCATTAACCTCAATTCGACGCCCTGCTCAGGAGCTTTGCCTTAACAGAACAACTTTGGCCACAATTTTGCATAAAGATTTGCATTTGTTTCCATTTAGGATTCAGCTGACAAAAAGCTTCTTCCAGAAGACCATATACGCCACCGTTCATATGCCAATAGGATATAACAGCTCGCCCATGACAACCCCAATTTTAATGAAAAAATCATAAAGAGGCACCATTTTATTTGAATGTAAGTTAATGGAATAGTCTTTGCATCCATGAAAAGTGACAGTCTGGTGTGCAGTTTGGTCAGAAGGAACCATTGGACCTCACTTTTTTTAAACTGAAACTCATGAAGGTTTTATAAAAACAGACATACATTTTAAATTAAATTGTTGATATTGCTGGGGCTTGTGATGTTGACGGTCCTGGAAGCGTTGTTGAACTGATATTGTTTTTGTTGTTTTAATTATTGTTTCTTGTGGTGAAACAAGCAAAAGTGCAGGAAGACAATATTATAAAACTATGTGTTTCCTTTGACTTGTTCGAGATACCTAATCTTTTTTTGGATTTTTGCCTAAGTGGAATTAAATGAAAACAAGCTTTTCACTTTTTGACAAAGGTTAGTCAAAACTAAATTCCAATGTCAAAAATAGACTTCCCGAACACAAAAGTTTCTAAAATAATTTTTTTGTTGGTTTTTTAAAAATTTTTGAAAAAATACATATCTTGCGAAATCTAAAGCCTCGAAATTCTTAATTGACTTTCGGTTTTTTTGTAAAGGTTTCTTCAAATTATATTAAAAATAAGAATCACGACCTTCTTCGGTCCCTCACTATTTCAATCACCCTAATATACATACATACATATACACCACCTAAATACGAAAATAAATGTTCCATTTGTGTTTAGCGGCATAGTTTAAATTACACATTAATATCCAAATCACGTAAAAGTTTTAAAAGCAATATTGTCTGCTTTAAGAGAAGGCAGCAATTCTCTACAAAGAAACATGCAGCAAATAAAAAACTTTAGTATTCAGTGACAATTTTAGAAGACTGAATTAAAAAATATTATATGGAATGATAAGAATAGAACAAATATCAAAAACTGAATCTTATTTTGTAAATTTTAAAACTTTAAATATTTAAATTTAAAAATTTTAAATTTCTCCATAAAATACGTTGCCTAGGGGCACTTGGTTTAATAAATTTAAGTCTAAAATTTTTTGACAGTTATCGAAAAACTGAACCGAAATGCTTCCGCGATGTTTTTGTATTAATGACCACTAAATATCTTAATATTATTTATTAACTCCCATTTTTCCACACTAATATTTAGCTGCACTTCTTTTTGTAAAATATTGTTTTTTAAAGACAAGACCTTACACGTATGCGATATATGGTAACTGATGAACTTATTTCCAGGCAAAAAATGGAAAAGTTGAGTTTGTTTAGTTTAAGTTTAAGTTTTTTATTTAAAAGAAAATAATGTAAATAGCTGACTAAAACATCCATTATTTTTAGCCAAAACGCGTTAATAAACAGAACTGAAATGAACTCCAAATAAAAAAAAAAGAAAAAATGTTCTACTGGCAATGGAGAGCGAAAAATTTCGTTACATCGAGCTATTTAAACTGGTAACCATTTCTTCTTTTTTGGTGAATTTAAGGAACCACTATTTTAAAACGTTGTATCCTAAGGGTTGAAAAAGGGCAAAAATTATACCTTACTTCCAATATGTTACATTTTTTAACCTTTAACTTGAACAAAATTTTGGCAGTTTTTTGATCCTAGAATTTAAAAAAACAGTTGAAAGAGGGCAACATTATGTATTGGTATATATATATCATTTTCAAAACCAATAAATATTGAAACAAAATTCAAATTGGATTGAAGTGCCTTAAAAATTTTTAGAAATATATTTTTGGTACTTTTTTTAATATTGGACTCCAACTGGCAAGAGAGGATAAAAAATATATTTGGATACTTCTTGGTTCTAACTTGTAATTTCTAAGTCAATAAAAATAAAACCAAAATTAGGGTTATATATAAAAAGTTAAAAAAAATAACTTAGTTGTTGGTACTTTTTTTTGGAATGTTAGATCCTGACGGCAAGACATGGTACCCAACATTATGCGACTTCGCGCAGAGATAAAAACATAGTTCTAATTGCATTCGATACCGCGAATTTTTGGAGGCTAAAAGTCTTCAAAAATACTTTCTAAAATTATTGGTAGTTGTTTAAGTTTTTTTGGGCTTATAGTTTAGTTTATTTATTTATTTATGACTGCACAAATATAAAATAAAAGTCTATCGACCTAGATTGAGCAAGGAAGTCAGTAAAAAAGTATTTTTTTTACCGTTTTTTGTATTAATATGAACTTTTTAAGTTTATGAGTGTGGAAATAGGAACTTAGTGACAGTTTGAGGTTGAAAGTCTGCAAAGCGAAAGCGGACAAATGTTATTTTTTAAATCTGTGGTACTTTCTAGATTTTTTTAGCTTAAGGCTCTAGAAATATAAAATTATACGCTATTGACCCTGGTTGAAGTCGAAAGCCAGCAAAGTACACAAAAAGTAAATTTTTCATATTTCTGGGTACCTTTTGAGATTATTAGTCTTGAAGCACTTTTTATATTTTTTGTCCATTTTCAATTTTTTTTTTTTGACTACAAGCCCAAATATTTAAAAATATCGACCAGGCTGAGATCGAATTTGTCTGAGTTTCTAACAAATATAGAACAATTGACAAACTTAAATTTATGTTCTCATAATAAAATAAGTTCTTTCAATGGTTTCATCTAAGCGCAATAGAATGCCTTCTTTTCAGGCGAGCGTTTTCACTTTGTTGCAAGATATTTTGAGCCAGCTGATTTAAATAAGTTTCCAGCTTGCATAAACATTTGTCCCCATAATTTAGGATTTCCATTTAAACCAAAGTTTAAAAAAAAGGTTGAAGTATTTTTTTTAAATTTCATAATGGAAATGAATTTTAACGACGTTTTGTTAGTAAAAAGTATGGGTTTACTGGTAGACCGGGCACATATTTTGGAAAGTTTGCATAATTCGGTTTAAATTAAAAAAAACTATTGTTCACCTTGATAGTGGAGTAGTAATAGTTCAAATAAATTCATTAAATAATTTTAAAAATTGAAAAACACGTCGAAATTAATTTTTTATCTTTGAGTCAACCATAAGAGGTATAAAAGGTGCTTTCTAGTAAATCGAAAACTTTATTTAGGGCAGCTACCTCAATAGTTTTCTCTTCTACATAAAACTAAGCCATATTAAAAAAAAACAAACAATTAGGTTGAGTACGGATTTTCTTAAGCCAAGTACTGATATTCTGAATTCAAGTAAAATTTTTCTAGTACAAATTTCTTATTTTTAGTGACATTATATTGTAAAGGATTGATTTGAGTTCTAGAGCTTAATTGATGATTTCAGCGTAAACGGCATTAATCTAAAAATTAAAACTATTTTTTCCATTGACCAACGAAGCTCTTTTAAAGAAGAAGAGTTTGTATTTTCTTATTTTAAATTAATAAATATTAAATATTTATAATTTGAAAAAGATTTTTTTAAGTAATACAAATTGACTTTAATTAAGAAAATTACGGTTTTGGTGAAATTCAATAATAATTTTTTTATTTTAAAATAGGTTTTTTCTTTCTGTGTACTTATATTTTTTCCGTTTTACACACTACCCCATCCTCACTCTATAGGGAAAAACAAACTTTTTACACAACAAATTGTATTACTTATTGTATACCTGACATTACTTTTTATATAATTAGGAGTACGGGGGTGGGTAATTTTGTTTATATCACAAAAATATCATTACACTAAACGAGAGTTTTCAATAATTGATGACAAAAGTTTGTTTACTGTGACAAAAAAAATTTAGGAAAATACTCATTTATTTCTTAGTTTTACTTTGTTGTTGTTTTGTTAAATGATAAAATATAAGATAATGTTACAACCTTTGCTAATGACTAAACAAGCATAAGGTAAAATATTCAAAAAAAGAGACAAAAAACTAAAAAAAAAAAACACTCCTCTACATGAAGTTATATATATTAAAAATGCGTGTGTGTGTGTTTGTGTATTACCTATGCTAAACATCGAAGTTATATCTTTTTTGATCTCTACCGCCAGAGCAAAATGTCCAGAAAAGTTTCACAAAATTTTATTTTAATGCGAAGTGAAAACCTATTTAAGCACGAAATTGCTAATTATTTGCAAAAAGTATGTTGTTTATACATACAATCACACATTACAAATAAGTTTGACAGTTTTCTGTCAATTTACAGTACAAATAAAAACAAAAAAAGAAAACAAAATTAAAAACTAATTTGGATGCATGTATCATGTCTATTAATACAAAATCAAATAAAATTTAGGTTTCTGTTTCTATTTTAATTTTGTTGATCACTTGAATAGGTTTAGATGTTTTCGTGCCAAAAAAGTAATCAGAAAAATGCGAAAATGTCATTAGTCAAGTTAATAAATTATTCACTGTCGTTATTTAACATTTGTTTTTAGTTTTATTTTCCGTCATTACCCAATATCCTGTCTACATCAAGGAAGCGGTTCGTTCATTTTTAAGTATAAATTTAAAGGAGTTGTTGACTTATTTATTACTATAGCAATCATAAGGTGTACACCAAAAAAAAAATTAATTCAATGGGCTTGTGTTGATTAAAAATCGGAAGGACAACTATTAAAACTATTAAAAAAAATAATACTAAAGTTTAAAAATTCCCGCGCAGGATCTGGAGGACATTTAAGGGTGAAAAAGTAGTTTGGACTATTAAAAAGGCAACAAATGATGATTTACCTGCAGTATCACTAACGTTGCCATTTTTCCAATGCCGACAGCCTTTATGAAATAGAAAATTCTGGGTTCCCTCCACGCACTGTTTGCATTCTGTCTTCAAATATCCAATGCACTAAAGAGATGCTCTGTTTCAAAACTAATAAAAGGGCAATATCTAAAATGAGATGTTGCTGTCAGCTGTGAACAGAGATCTTGTACTTAATACAACTATTTTGTTTGTTCGAAGAACCATGTTTCAGCACATTGAGGAATAATAGTTCAGAGCTTACTTATATTACGAACAAGTATTTTGAATAATATTTGCATTAAAAATTATTTAAAAAATGTCAAAGATGCAAATTCAGGTTTAAGGATACTAAAATAATCTTTATAAAGTTATGCATGTTTAAATAAAAAAACTGCCCCCTACGATATCGATAGAAAACTTTAATGAACGAAAATCACTTCATTTTCATTTGCAGAAGCGTTCCAATGTATTTAATTTTTTTGTTTGTATTGCTTTGCTTTCCAAATACGTTCTTTTCAAATAAAAATGACTTAAACATATTTTAAGTAAATAGTCTGTAAATAGATGGCTCAAATGCAAATCCACGTAACTTACAAAAAATTCCTAGTCAGTCCTTTGTATATTTGATTATATTTTATTAAAAAGGCACATGGAAATAAATTTTTTTTATGATACAATCAAAACTTCCGAGAAAAAGAAACAATTTCAAAGCACAGCCTTTGTAATTTAGAAAATATTTCTGCTTCTCCTGTAAAATTTTGGAAAACAAAGTAACATGCTTTTGCATTTTAGCTGACGATAAATGATTTTACCCATAGTCCTCCTCTCCCAGCAAATATTTTTTCTCGCATAATTTTTTTTTAAGGGAAAATCATTTTGCAGAAGTTCATGGCATTTGCTTAAGGATCTTATCCCGCAACTCACCTAACCCTGCTTTATTTTATATACGGGCATTTTCATTGTGATGTGTGTGACATTTTTGCTCACATTTCTACTCTTTATTCATTTTCACGGTAGTTTAAAATGTTTTTAACAATATTTGATTAATTGTTTCTACAACAAACCCTTTTTCTAAAATTTTCCGGGTGTGATATTTTCATTAAAACGTAAAAAACAGAGATAATTGCTCAGTACGTAATCATTTTAAGCTCTTGGAAATTAAATTAAAATAAAATATGAACCAAATTATTTATATTTTGATAATTTTTATTTTCTTTAAGACTCCACATTTTTAGGATTTCAAATAAAAAAAAAGACTGTTTTTCCAAACTTAAGGCCGCTCTATTTTGAATCAAACTTCGTATTTAATAAATTGTAGTCAAAAGTTAATATATTCGACCCTAACAAGCTATTTCTTTTTTTGTCTTTTTTTTTTTTTTTTTTTTTTTTGTTGACAGTTCAAACTCAATTCAACATTACTTTTTCTGCTTTTAAAAAAACGTTTTTATGTGAAAAAAGAGAGCTTAAAAAGAATGACAAAACAGAAACACTTGATTAAAAACAAAGTGAAAAAGTATACAAATCAATTTTAGAATTGCTAAGGGAATGCAGAATGACATCACTTAGGGAACGATTGCAAAATCTTAAATAAACCCTTAAGATGAATTGTTCTCTATGGCGATCAGCAAAACGTTTTAAAAAACCCCGTTATCTCAAAACAGCCACTGCGTAATCTGGAAATATCCTAGGAAAAATATGACGAAAAAACTGCGGTCTGCTGGGAAAGTCATTTAAGAAATTTGTACATTTCAAAATCATGTGCTGACATTTAGCAACTACCGCCTGTTGTTGCTAGACATGCGTTTCCAGCTTCTAGATACCGTAGAAGCTACCGATAGCTTATTGCTAAAAAAGCTTCTTGCCTTGATGGAATAAGCAACAAAATGCTTTACAAAATAAAATATTCCTTTTATTTTAAATGCCATTATTTTGCTTAAATATTTCCCACCAATATGAAAAGTTTCCTTAATAAAAATGATTCCTCAGCCTGAAAAAGATCATTCAAAGGTGGAGTCTTACAGACCTATTAAGTCTGTTATCAACTATGTCAACATTGCTTTTAAAACTGCTTAAAAAAAGCTAAGGCCGATTCTAAGTAACAACTGCATCTCTAATCACAAATTTGGCTTAAGAAGCCAGCACAAAACGCAAAGTTGCATTTAAACGCTTTTGTTTTCATTCGGCTTAATTTGTGTTTTGCTTGCTGTGCTAAAAATTTTAAGTAGGACAGAAATAACCTCAAACAAAAACGTTCATTATCGTAAAACCTAATGTATATTCAAACTTTTTCCTCTACCAAATGTATTAAAAAAATCAAAAATTAAAGAGTAGATTTTTACAATTATTGCAGAAGCTTTAAAAGCTTAGATTTTAAAACAGACTTAACTCACTTGAAGTTAAATTTGAAGGCAAATTTTACTTGGGGAGAAATTTCCTTTTTTGATGCCACCTTAGTTGTAAATAAAACTACTTTTTTGCTACTTAAAACGTTAACCTAGTTCCAAAGAAAACAATTTTTTTATTGAAATTGAAAAAGATTTATGAGTATATTTGCAGCCACAAAGGTGTAAAATCAACTTTATACCAGTACCTTAATTTCTATAACTTGCGAAAATTTTTGCATCGAGAAATATTATAAGATTATAGTAGTGTTGCAGTTATTAACAGGGTGAACCATACAGTTTTAATGTAACGCAAGTTAACATTAAACATATACATATAATATTTTTCTTTTGATTCATTCTGTCTTTAACAGGGCGACTATTAATTTCTTAACTTAAGAACTTTTCACATAGAATAAAGGAACGAGGCACAGGAGAATAATTTAATTGTCCTCGTCTTGTTTTTTTTTTTAATTTTGGTCTTATGTTTACACGTCCTTGAAACAGGGAAAAAAGACAAATGGGTATTTTTTATTAGTGTAAGAAATATAATTTCCCTGGCTTCCTTTTTTCGTTATGTCCTCCACAATATTCTTTGCAGTTAAAGAGGAATAGAAACGCTAGTCATAAAATAATAAAATCCTAACTTGTGTTTTTATATAAAAAGTTCTAGTCAGATATTACGTTTGAATTATAAGTATATGGAACCTTTTTAATTAACCAAAAAGTGAAAACAAAAGCGATACAAGCTGAGCTTATTTAAATACTAAATTTGGTATATAAGTTTTTCTTTCGATTTCATTAAAACGAAACAGAATAATGGCATAAGAACAGAGCTATTTGGTTCAATTAAAAGTGTGAATGTTTTAAATTTTTGAATTTATTTATATAGTTAGGAAAACAATGCGCTTTTTAAGAATGTAGATTCTTAAAAATGGAAAATGAGTTTTAAAACAAATTGATTGGAAAAGGAAAACAACAATGACAATAACCACTAAATTCTAGGATACTACACAGGAATTAAGAAAAATTATGCAAAATTTTTATTCTACATTAAAATTACTATTCGTGTTATTTCGTGCGTAAATCTGTTAACATATAATTTAAATTTACTAACACTTCAATAAACAAAATTAGTCGCAGCAAATTACTTTAACTAAGGAAATTTAATTTTTGACCATATTTTAGCTTGAGTTTGTTATTTAGTGTTTACCTGAATTCTATTTCCACACAATTTAGCAATTCAATCAAAACACAAATCACCTTAACCGAAAGCAAAAACGTTAAAAAGAAAAAAAAGTTATTGAATTATTTTTAACTTTTTATGTTTCCCTAAAGATTACTTTAAATTCGTCACAACTTAAAAGAATTTCAATCTTTCACAAATTATCTCAATAATACCTTTTCTGTAGTTATTAAATAAAAACTTTCTTCAACCGCATCGAATTTTTTTACTTTTTTATTCTTTCCAGACCATTTTGTACAACAATAATTAAATTGTTTAAAATTTGGCAAAATAAAAAAAAGTTTTTCTTTAGTACAAAATTGTTTATGATAATATGCAGATGTGGAGTCAGTGAGTGGCTTTTTTCTTTCGAATTCCTTCTCTACTTTTAAAAGAATTTTAAAATTATTATTTAAAATAAATAATTCTGTCTTTAACAGGGCGACTATTAATTTCTTAACTTAAGAACTTTTCACATAGAATAAAGGAACGAGGCACAGGAGAATAATTTAATTGTCCTCGTCTTGTTTTTTTTTTTAATTTTGGTCTTATGTTTACACGTCCTTGAAACAGGGAAAAAAGACAAATGGGTATTTTTTATTAGTGTAAGAAATATAATTTCCCTGGCTTCCTTTTTTCGTTATGTCCTCCACAATATTCTTTGCAGTTAAAGAGGAATAGAAACGCTAGTCATAAAATAATAAAATCCTAACTTGTGTTTTTATATAAAAAGTTCTAGTCAGATATTACGTTTGAATTATAAGTATATGGAACCTTTTTAATTAACCAAAAAGTGAAAACAAAAGCGATACAAGCTGAGCTTATTTAAATACTAAATTTGGTATATAAGTTTTTCTTTCGATTTCATTAAAACGAAACAGAATAATGGCATAAGAACAGAGCTATTTGGTTCAATTAAAAGTGTGAATGTTTTAAATTTTTGAATTTATTTATATAGTTAAGAAAACAATGCGCTTTTTAAGAATGTAGATTCTTAAAAATGGAAAATGAGTTTTAAAACAAATTGATTGGAAAAGGAAAACAACAATGACAATAACCACTAAATTCTAGGATACTACACAGGAATTAAGAAAAATTATGCAAAATTTTTATTCTACATTAAAATTACTATTCGTGTTATTTCGTGCGTAAATCTGTTAACATATAATTTAAATTTACTAACACTTCAATAAACAAAATTAGTCGCAGCAAATTACTTTAACTAAGGAAATTTAATTTTTGACCATATTTTAGCTTGAGTTTGTTATTTAGTGTTTACCTGAATTCTATTTCCACACAATTTAGCAATTCAATCAAAACACAAATCACCTTAACCGAAAGCAAAAACGTTAAAAAGAAAAAAAAGTTATTGAATTATTTTTAACTTTTTATGTTTCCCTAAAGATTACTTTAAATTCGTCACAACTTAAAAGAATTTCAATCTTTCACAAATTATCTCAATAATACCTTTTCTGTAGTTATTAAATAAAAACTTTCTTCAACCGCATCGAATTTTTTTACTTTTTTATTCTTTCCAGACCATTTTGTACAACAATAATTAAATTGTTTAAAATTTGGCAAAATAAAAAAAAGTTTTTCTTTAGTACAAAATTGTTTATGATAATATGCAGATGTGGAGTCAGTGAGTGGCTTTTTTCTTTCGAATTCCTTCTCTACTTTTAAAAGAATTTTAAAATTATTATTTAAAATAAAACCGTAAGTTACAATACAGTTTCTAAGTTAATCTAAAAATATGCTAACACATCAAAAATTAAAAAAATTTAAAAACTTTTTTTATAAATTTTTTTTTATTTTGTAAGTCATTGATGTTGTTTTTAACGGAAACAAATAAACACTCTTTGAAGTCTATGCAAGAGTACATTCAAATACTCACACGTACCTTTACAAATCCAGGTGTGCCTACAAATATATTTAAAATATATGTATTCTAAGGGCCTTTTTCATATTATTGCTATTGTTGTAATGAAAAACATTACAAGAAACTTAAAAGTTTTTTTCAATTAAATTAACGAAGGGTGGTACAATACATTATGTTGTAAAAAGCACCGTTTGGACCCTTCAAGGTTTTACTTGTTTTTAAAACGTTTACAAAAATCTATTGAAACAAATATTAGAAGTCCAAAGCTAGTAATATTGAAAGTAGATAAATGTAATGGAATAGTTAATAGGGAGGGATCGGCCCAGGATATTGGACTTGATTGTGAGCCGGTGAGGCCACCACTGAGTTATTATTCTGGGCTAATAGGGACTTGGGTAGTAGACAAGCTGGGCCAAACCTTTAGGGACAAGGCTGATTGCAGAATTTCTAGACTTTTATGACCCAGGCTGGATAAGATGGGCACTGACCAACTGTTTAAGGAGAGCAGGGGGTTCTGACGTGCATTATTGAGACTCTCACAGGCCACTGCGTTGTGAGATATATAACGAACAAACGGGACAAGAACTTTCCAGATTTCTGCAGGGTATGCGGGGACGAGGAGGTGATAGAGACGTTGGAACATCTTGTCTGCTTCCAGACAGGGCAACAGATGTGCCAAAAGAGGTGGTTTGGAGGACGCTTCTAGGATGGACTTGGTAAGGTCCCTGGCTGTGGGCTGGGGAGCTGGGTGTTGGATTGCTGAGCAGATAGGTGATTCAGCGCCTATGACTAATGTCTTCCTTAGGTATCTCGCGGACGCCACTCTTGCTCTCTTTTCCTTTTACCTTTGGAATGCTTGTCTTTACTTTTATTTTTCTTCTCTTTACTCTTCTGAAGGGATTCAAAATGGGCCTGAGGACCTCTAAGTGAAGCAGCTTATAAAGGCTGCTGAGTAGTAGTAATAAAAATTCATTCCAATCAGATCTTTAAAAACCGGATCTCTGAAAAAAATTTCCTTAATCTTTTAGTTTCAGTTCGTAAAAATTCTAAATCCGCGCTAGTTGAAAACCTTGACTTGAGTAAACCTTTATTTTCATCGGTTTAACTTTAAATCACACATAAGATTAATTTAATAAATAAATTTCCCGTTATCATTGTCGAACTAATATTAAGCTTTTTACACATTTTTTAAAATATTCTAATAACAAGCGCGCTCGCTGTTTATCTTAATGACTTGAATCATCTCTCAAAAAGTTTTTTGGCTGTGATGAAAGTTTGTTCTGCTTGCGAACTATTAAGTCTCGTCTGGTTTTGACATTAACACACCAATCGTAAGATATATAATTCCCAAGAGCCATATTTACCTGCAAGTTGATACCTCGATAAGGTCACGTAGTTCATGTCCGCTTGATCTGTGGAAGCGTAATCACCTACAATAGAGTTTTGTGGGTAATGGTTAGTTTTTCCGTATATATAAGTCCTCTGGGCCTGATGGAATTTTCCACGAATGCTGCAAACGACAAAGAGATACATCATCCCATGGCTTCACAGGTTATTTGTACTATCCCTTTCTCTCGGCTGATCCATCAAATTTATACATTCTTGTATATATAAAGCACCTTCAACTACGTGACCACTCTTGCAGTTTAACGCGGCCTTACCGATCAAGACGTTCAGAAGCATATCAGCCGCTTAAAATTATCCATGTTGAACTGCGTAAAAAAAATGGTGAGGAATACCCCAGGATATTGTTTTCTCTTTTCTGCTTTAGCTAATCGTTGTTAACACGATATTTAGGAAGCTAAATAGTATTCAAAATTACAACCCGTTTCAGGAGCGTGCGGGATATCGGTTACTCCGGCAATGGTTATGATGCCAAGATAATGAAGGCCGGCTCTAAGCTAGACTCTGAAGAAAGATCCAGTATGTTCCCCGAGAAACTAAGAATCAGGACTTTTATTTGCCTACCGGATGAATCCAGTGTATTTCAGGTGAAAATATTTGCAGTTCGGGAGGCATGAAAGTAACTACGGGACTGAAATATTCGTGGGAATATTGTTATTTTTGTCTAAAGTCTGGCAGTACTTCTGTCACTCAAGCCATACATTGCCACATCTTTTTTTGTCAGACAGTGCAAGGAAGAATTACCTAGGCTAGAGCAACTGTTTGAAAATACACTTGTTTGGATCCCTGCGCATAGGGACTACTATCGTAAATTAAGGGTAAACAAGCTAACCAGAATAGGAACGCTTTGGATATCTCCAATTAAAAATGCTTAACTAAAGTGGTTAATTTATTATGCGAATTTCTTGATAGGTAGTAATCTAAATATTTTTTTAATCAAATCAAAAAAAATTTTCATGAAAATGATTTTAAAAAGACATGGTACAAAATGGAATTGTCGTCGCAACGCATTGCAAACCATGTTCATGCGAAGTCTCTATGCTATTGTTCCTGGGCTAAATATGAAGCACCTGAGCTGCTGCTAAAATTGAGCGGGCGTTCTTCGTTCTATGATAGTGAAAAATATGAAGAGTGAATGGAATACGAACTCTCATGCAGCTACAGATGGGGGACCTCCTAGAATGCATTTAAGGGGCTGGATGGCTGTATAAGTAGACAGCTGCCGTAGAGTACTTAACGCTTGTCCGTTATTTGACAAACACTGCCTTCTTCGTTCATTCGTTTCTGACGGCGTCTTTGTATTTTCTTAATTTCTGTACTAATTTTTTTAATGTTCACTGCTCTTTTTGACTGTCTCTTAAGGGATTCACAACTGACTTATAGTTCTCTGAGTGAGGACTTTAATATCAGTCGTAACCGTCTACAACCTAAGCTAAGCTAAGTGAAAAACAAAGCGAATTTCAATGCAAATGAATTTAAAAAATTAAAAAAAAATTATCTAAATATAATTAAAGCACTTTAAAGCAGAATAAAATTATCATGAAATTTTAAAGGCGCCTACATGAAACTCTCAACAATTTTAAGTCAGTGAATAATTTTTTTTACACATTTAATTTTTTACATAAAAAATCTTGGTTTGGGATGCGTCAACACTGCGTATACGCAATATTCAATACGTGTATATTGTTTATAACTTATACGTTTATAGTTTAGCCGTAATTTTACTAACCCGATTTTTTTTATACAAATAATAAATATTTAGATTCTAGATCCAATTACTAGAAATCGTTTACAAAACTAAATGTGCTGCTCTTTTTCTATTCGTTTTTCTTCATGTTACGTCACTTTAATTTACCAAGAAGCTTGATACACACCCACTCGCTTACAAAATGTATCACTTTAAATGAAGCGAATTCAAAAGTTTATTTTTAGGCATCATTAAAAAGAAAACAATAAAAACAACACAACTATACCACCGAAGAAAGAAAAAACATGAATGTCGATAATTTTTCGACAACTTAAAGTTTTCTTTGGGATTATTTTATATGGTTTCCAAAAACTTTGGCAGTTGTTAAACTCCTTTTTTTGCGACAAGTTTTATGTCTGTCCGACCAATTGTCGTTGACTTTTAAAAATAAAAGAAAAAGTTATTTTGGTTTAAGTCACAAATTGATGGTCATTTTTCTTTTTCTTAAACCGGTAAAAGTCTTTTGATCTCGGAAAAAAAATTGTAATGAGTTGTTTAAAGAAAATTCAAAAGTTTATGGGGTTAAAAGTTATTTTGTTTGAATAATGATTTTGGAAAGTTGGATTTTATTTAGAGGTTGGTTGAAGTAAAAATATTAATGTGGAACGTAGGATATTTGTACTATGTTTTTGGTTTAAAGTAAGTTTTATAACACTGAAAAATACAAAAATTAGATTAGAAAAAAAAACAAAATACCAAAAACTTTCACAACATTTTTAATTATTCAATTATTTTATTGTTAGCTTAATATTTTTTAAGATTTATTTATTTTAAGAATTATTTGCCATATACTTTTTAGTCCTGACATGCACCTTGTATGTATGATAACTGTATTAAATATTTTGAACATGAGTATTTTTCTTAATTTAAAAAGCATTTTGGTTTAGTTTAGGTTTAAAACTTGGTATGCGCTAATATAGTTTTTTTGTAATTTATTTGTAAATTACTGATTCTAATTAATCAGACATTTCCAATAAGAACAATATTAATATGATTGCAGTATGTAATTTAACTTAACTACCTTTCAAATGTCATTACCGAGTAAATACTTTCGGCTATAAATGGCATGTGTTTCTTTATGCCACCAACTTTGACACTGAATACAAAAATAATTGCTGTATTTTTTCATATAGCCCCTAGATAAATGTAGGGTATAATATGATCGGGCTTGACCACCTGTAACAAACTTGTTTTGCTTTATTCATTTTCAAATGGCCACACTGGTAATATACTGCCTGTGAAAATGAGTTTCATTGATAAATGATAATGCAATGGCTTGCGGTATATTTGTACGTGACCAAGTGGTTAAAAATACAATAAAAATAATAAAAATTATGAAAAAAAATTAAAATAAAAAATTATTTTTTGTAAAATAAAAAAAACAACAATTTGGTTAACAGAAGCAAAATATTGAATAATCCTTTAAGTTAATGAATAATGCGAAATAATTTGTTGCTGCTGTTGTTTGAATAAAAACATGTTTGCAAGAATTAATTTTTTTAATCCTGTTTGATAATTTTATTCATTTGATAACTCAGTATGTACGAGTATTCAAATGCATTAACATTTTAATAAAAATTAAGAAGTTTATATCTTCGCCTCGGAAAAATAATAATAAATTTTCAATAATTAAAATTAAATAACATATATTAGTCCAGCAAGTTCTGGATTAAGATTTAAGTTCTGAAATTAAAGTTCTCAATAAGAAGATTTAACTATATCATCTAACAGCAACAATATCTCTCCTCTTCGAATGCATGTGTCCCCAACATGGCAAAATGTTTCTTTTAGAAGAGTACAAAGGATTTATTGTCAAGATCAGCTTAAACTTGCTCAACAGGCCTTCATGGCAAACTTTTTCAAAGGCTTGAGAGACATCAAGAAGGAGCGTGGAACTGTACTACTTTTCCTCAAAAGCTTCTTTTTATAACCTGGACCAATCTGTGGGTTTGTTTGATGGTACTATGTTTACTTCTAAGGACAAATAGTTCCAAGTCACCAATGATTGAAGGTTCTTTTTCGGACTTAGAAATCATCTTTCCCAAGGAAAACTTTCATAATGGCGGAAAGTGTTCAAGCCATAATATTGCATTTTAAATAAGTACATTTATTCTTCTTGCTACGTAAGGCAGCCCTTAAAGCATGTTGCTTGTTATTTTTATCAAGTCCATGGGTGTTTTTTATACTATTGGTAGCTTATCTTGCGTCTAGAAATCGGATGTCTTACAAGAACGAAAATTGGTTCACTCACGTCATTACATGTTTTAGGAGTAAACAAGTTTTTTGAATGAATTGCGGGCAGATCAAAACTTTTATAAGCAATTCTCGCCCAAGATCCTCTTATATTACTAAGTTGTGATTTAAAGGCGATTGCTTGATTGTCAAGGCAAATTATTTGTCTGAGAAGTCGAGTCTAGATGTTTCAAGTGTTTCTTAAGTGATTTCATTCTGTATGCCTCCAGCAAATTTTTAAATTGTTTGGTATATTATACTTCTTTCAAACTTTTGTTTTTTAATCAATAACATACTGCTGAAAAAAATCGATTGTATATACTCTCGTAAAAGATAGAAAAATAATGCTCATTGGTTTTTAAATGAGGCAATTTTTAATATCTTCCAGACTTTTAAAAGAGTGGGTTTCTCGACAGTGTGTGCTAACATTTTTTGGCTTATTTACTAGAAAATCACATGTAGTAAGTGAGTGGTCTTCAAATAGATCCAACAAACTTTTTGTTTAAAAAAGTTCTATAGATTTAACTTTTGTTATCATAAAATTGGAAATGTCCAACATTTTTTTCCAGCACATCATGGTTTGGTGACAAGGTTTTAAAATTTTCTTATCAGTGCTGCCGAAAAGCTTGTCAAGAATACCACATATATCTCCAAGATAGCGAGCTATATTGGGGCAAAATTTGTTTTGGATAAAATCAAGGAAATGAAGTAGTTCTGTAATTTGATGATACGTTACAATATGCTTACTGTAACAGTTATCGACTTCAAAGAGACGCAATGGGTGTCTTAGTATATTGTACGCATTAAAGGTAAAAGTAATAAAGTTTAATACAGCTTAGCTCTATCGGTCCATTTAGACATACAGAAATATATATAAGATTCGGTTTACCCAAATGTAGGGCCCATGTTTGTTTTTGTGGGTATTATTTATTATTTTTTTGTTAAATTTATTTAAAATCTTATAAAATCTCTGACTAACACAAAAACCCTTTAAATTTTCTTTTGCACTTTCCGTTTTCCGACATCTTTTTTCAGGCTCTAAAAATATATATAAATATCTTTGCTCCCATACGACTTTTTAATTGTACATGTGTTGAAGTATATGCTTAAGCATATTTGTGAATAAATGGATGAATTAAAGACTAACGGCGGAAAGTCATATTAATTCTTTTGGCTTCATACGCGAAAGATTAAAGAGTAAGTTTTGCTTTAATGGTAGTGGATAAATTTCCGACATTGGATTCTGCCAACAATAACTGTTAAACCATCGAATATTGTGTTATTTATAAAACTTTTCTTACTGTTACCCTTTTTATCATTCTTTTTTTTTAAATTAAAACGCAAAAGTTACTGGAAGGAAGCGGATATCCAGGGGATTTTATCTTTAAGCAGTAGCAATGTATAAGTGCGCATGTAGACATTGGTGTTGCATGTGCAACATGGGTGAATCAAATTTTGCGATTTCGTTTTTAAATTTTAAATTATTCGTATTCAATTGTAAGCATATTTTAAATTTTTTTCTACAAACTCAGTTATTTGTAAAAAAAGGCTTAACGAAGCCTATTTTAATTGTATGTACCTGAAAGTGGTTACAGGTTTTGGAATATAGTTTAGCTTCAAAAACGGCTGTTTTAACTATTGCTTTATAATCTTAAAATAAAACAGATATGTAAGTATCGAATTATTAACGAAAAATTAAAGCATACCCTTGAACAAAAAATACCAAAATGAATATAAGGTTTTAATTAATTTTTTTTAGCAAAACTATTTAAAAGTATAAGAAACTTTTTCAATGCCTTACGACTTCAGTTGCTCTCTTAATCTCGTAGTGTACGGACGTGTCTACGCGAGTGTATATTTGTAATAGGTGATATTTGTAATAAGTTACAAAAAAAAATATTTGTTAATATACATACCTACAAGACATAAGTGAGATTCGAAAATAAAAACAAACTAAACAAAACAAAAAAACCAAACGGTTAATGAGTAACAGTAATCGTTGTGACAGTGGGCCTAATAGCCGAAATGCTTACATTGTGTTAAGCTCAGCAAGCGTTAGCAATGAAAACATTAGAGACCCTGAATATAATAGAAACTATTTAAGTGCAAAACCGAAAACAAATAAAAATAATTTAAGTGCAAGTGTGCCTAATTTGAATAAATGTACTGAACAAGGGACAAATCTAGCCCAATCTCTGTTTAAAAATTATAAAAAAAATACCGAGGTGCCATCTTCATCGCGGTCTTCTTTATCAAGTTCTGGTGTCGCACCAACAGCTGCTAAAGGCGCTACGGGCCCAATTTCTGCGTGTGCTCCTAAGATCCAGGTAGGGATGGACAGGTACGTAACAGTTCTTAAAAGGGGAAGGAGCCCTTAATCGGCAGAAGCATCTCAACCTGCAAAAATTTTAAAAGATGATGAAAGGCCAACCTCATCGCAAAATCGTTTTGCAATTTTGCAAGAGGATAATGAGGCCCATGTTAGTGAAAAAAAGTCCTTTAAGCCACCTCCCATTTATTTGAGGGAAAAAAACTCAAATGATCTCGTCAAGTTTTTAGTCGGTTTGATTGGGGAAAATAACTTTTATGTTTCAAACGTTAAACGCGGTAACATATTTGAGACAAAAATTCAAGTGAACCATGAAAACGCCTACCGCGCCACGGTTTCGGAGCTCGAAAAACTCAGAAAAAACTTCTATACCTACCAACTCAAGACCGCAAAAGGCCTTCAGGTAGTTATTAAAGGCATTGATTCTAACGTTGACCCAGAAGAGATCAAGACCAGTTTGCTAAACAAAGGGTTTATGGTTAGGACCGTATCGAATATGAGAAATAGGGAAAAACACCCCCAACCATTATTCCGAGTGGAGCTTGAGCCTGGTGATATCAAATTGAAAAAAAGTGAAACTCACCCCATCTACGATTTAAAATATATTATGCACCGACGAGTCACTGTGGAAGTGCCACATAAGCGATCTGGGCCCGTACAGTGCTTAAACTGCCAGGAATATGGCCACACTAAAACTTATTGTAAGTTGCCTACTGTTTGTGTTGTGTGTGGGGATCTGCACGATACGACCAAGTGCGACAAGCCAAAAGATGATCCTAGGATAAAGAAATGCAGCAACTGCGGGGGAAACCACACTGTTAACTATAGAGGTTGTCCTGTTTTTAATTTAGTTAAGCGATCAACTAAGCCGAACATAGTTCCTGCCCCTCCCCAGCCTTTAAATATACCAACTACAAATATGCCTCCATTGGCACAACCAGCTACAAATCAAGTTTCTTACGCCGCCGCATTAAAGTCTAACCAGCCTAATTCACGTAAGTCTACCCAGCCTACAACACAACAAGAAGTGCCAACTAGCGAACCAACCGGGCCTAATTTTAGCCGCCTGGAAGCCGTAATTGACAATATGGTCACACAATTTACGCAGATTATGGCGCAAATGGCCAACATGATGCAAGAAATGCAAAAAATGCAGTCTGCTTTTCTGCAGGCTATGCTTAAAAGACCATGAACTGCCTCAGGGTTTGTTTCTGGAACGCAAACGGCATCCGCCAACACAAAAACGAGCTCGAATATTTCTTGATGAACCAAAAAATCGATGTTTTGTGTATTTCTGAGACTCATATGACATCTAGAAGCACTTTTAAAATTAGTGGTTATTCTTTTTACGATTCAAAGGATCCTAGGGATAGATCATGTGGTGGCTCGGCTATTCTAATCAAATCAAGAATTAAACACCAATGGTTGGGTGGCCTCTCGGAATGTTATATCCAAGCTACGAACGTCTGCATTGATGAATTTTTCCATAACCTTGTTATTTCATCAGTTTACTGTCCACCCAGATTCTCCATAACGAAGGATCAGTACAACAGTTTCTACAAATCATTAGGTCCCCGCTTCATAGCTGCTGGAGACTATAACGCTAAGCACACATACTGGGGCTCCCGCCTAATTAGTCCCAGAGGTCGTGTCTTGTATGACTCAGTGTCGGAAATAGGACTTTTCGTTATTTCAACTGGACAACCAACCTATTGGCCAACGGACAATAATAAAATTCCAGACGTAATAGATTTTGGCGTGGCAAAAGGTATATCACCGGACCTTATTGAGGCTGAAGCCTCCTTGGATTTATCTTCTGACCACTCACCCACAATTATCACTATTTGCAGTCCTCACCAAATAGCAACTAGTGATTTTTTCTTATCAAAAAGAGTAAATTGGTTAAAATATAAAAAATATATCAGCTCTCACTGCTCGGAACACATACCACTAAAAACTCCCCAAGAAATCGATGATTGCCTAAATATCCTAAATGAAAACATTAAAAAAGCCGTTGAACATGCTTCTTCAACATACCGTCAGGTCAAATACAACAAAATTTTTTCTGTCGATGTTGAGGAGCTTTTATCTGAAAAAAGGAGAGCGCGAAGAGAATGGCAACAGCATAGATCGCCCCAACTTAAAACGAAGCTAAAAGAGTGTACAAATCGCTTAAAAAACTTGCTGGAGGTACACAGAATTGCATCAATTAAGAAGTATTTGGAAGGTCTAGACGCAACCCCTCAAACAAATTATTCTCTATGGCGATCAGCCAGTCGTCTCAAAAGACCCGTAATCGCAAAACCACCACTGCGCAATCTAAGAGGATCCTGGGCTAGAAACGATGAAGAAAAATGCGATCTGCTCGCAAGCCATTTAAGAAACGTGTTCACTCCTAATACATGCACTGACGTGAGGGAATTACCGCCTGTTGTTTCTAGACGTCCTATAGAAATACGTTTCCGATATTCAGATGTGGTAGAAGCTATTTCTAACCTTAATGATAAAAAAGCTCCTGGCATTGATAAAATAAGCAACAAAATGCTCATTGAGCTGCCTTTAACATTTTTAATGCCATAATACGGCTTGAACATTTTCCACTAATATGGAAAGTTGCCTTAGTTAAGATGATTCCTAAGCCTGGTAAAGATCCTTCTAAGGTGGAGTCTTATAGGCCTATAAGTTTGTTACCAACTTTGTCAAAACTGTTTGAAAAGCTGCTTAAAAACAAGCTTACTCCGATCCTGAATGAAAACAACTGCATTCCAGATCACCAATTTGGCTTTAGAAGTCAACATAGCACAATAGAACAAACTCACAGACTGGTGCAGGTTATAAGAAAAACTTTCGAGGAAAAAAAGTACTGCTCCGCGCTTTTTATAGATGTCTCTCAAGCTTTCGATAAAGTATGGCACGAAGGCCTGTTAAACAAACTAAAGCTAAACCTTCCAGCTAATATTTTCAACCTACTAGAAAAGTACATAACCGGTCGACAGTTTAAAATCAAAGAGGGAAACCAAATAAGTTCTTCTCAAACAATAGGGGCTGGTGTACCTCAAGGGAGTATACTAGGTCCAGTTCTGTACTTGCTTTACACAGCAGATATGCCAACCAATAGTTTTACACACACGTCGACATTTGCTGATGATACTGCTTTTCTTAGTATTCATAAAGACCCTAAAGAGGCTTCAAACCAATTGCAGCAACACGTAACCCAAGTTGAAAAATGGGCAAAGTTATGGGGAATAAAAATAAATGAACAAAAATGTACCCACGTAACTTTTACTTTACGCAAAGAAACGTGCTCTCCAATTCTTATTAACAACCATATGGTGCCTCAACGAACCGAGACAAAATATCTTGGTATTCACCTAGACCGCCGCCTCACATGGAAGCCTCATATAGATGCGAAGTTGACGCAAATGAAACTTAAAGCTACACAAATTCATTGGCTAATCGGCAGAAACTCTGTGCTTCGTCTTGATTGTAAACTTCTACTCTACAAATCGATTTTGAAACCAATTTGGTGCTACGGTATACAATTATGGGGCACTGCTTCCGCATCCAACATAGAAAAAATTCAACGCAGGCAAAACAAAATCCTAAGAATGATAACTGGTGCTCCTTGGTATGTTAAAAACAGCAACATCCACAAGGATCTACTAGTTGCACTAGTTAAATGCGAAATCCTGAACTATGTGGACAAGTATTTAAATAAGCTGGAAGCTCACCCAAATCCGCTCGCCCGAAACATCCTGCAACATAGTGGGCACACCCGCCTGAAAAGGAGGGATACTATTGCGCTTATATGAAGCTTGATAATTAATATGAGAACTTAAATTTTAGTCTGGCACTGGCTAGACTTATATTAACTACCTAGTTTTAAGATTTGAACACTTATTGTTAGTTCGCCACAGGCGAAGATTCAATAATAAATATATGAAACAAAAAAAAAAAAAAAAATGCCTTACGACTTGCTGAAACTGACTGACATAGTTCGCTTAATGACAATTTATTTTTTTTATTATATTTTCTCCTCCTTTTGCAATTGTGGTTTTGTAATAAATGTTAAAATGTGATATAATATTGTTAACATAGAAGCGAACATAAGAAAATAATTGTTTTCTCTTACGAAAGTTCTCAAGTAAGCCGCTATAACTTTTATTAAAAAAATTAGCATGAAAATAAAGTTTTTCAGCTGTCATTTAAATTGTTAACGACCTCTTGTTATTAAATAAAATTTAATTAAATTTAGTTGATATATCACTTGCAATTGCATAATAGTATAATATCCTTTAAGGTATTAAAAATAGCTGCACCTATTTGTTACTGTAGTCATTAAATTAAATTATATAATTTAAAACAATTTGTATATTCGACGTTGCATTTAATTTAAAGGCTGTAAAAGACAAGAGACTGATCAAGAAAAATAAATTGTTTGCCAGTTTCTATAGTGTATAATTTTAAAAACTTATTGACTTTATCTTCTTAGAAATGCAATATTTATTGATAAGCACAAAAGTGAAGAGGTTCTCTCAATTTTATTGCCAAATCAATGACAAAAGGCGTTTGTGCTGTACAATTATTAATGAAAAATGTAATCAATAAGTCATTCAGCCAACCAGTCAATTGCATAATTTTGTTATGAAAGTATACAAATTATTTCTAAAGTGTGCTAGAAAAGAGTATATTTTCTTTACAAAATATAAATTAAAATTTGACTTTTATTAATTTTGCTAACTTAAAGGGTGTCTGGTAACAAATTTATGTTTGTTATTATGATTTTTTCAAATGATGGCAACGATGGAGTTATCGAGGGTACGGATTTGTCAGTCATGATGTCGCAGAGGTCGAGTGAGCATAGCGCGTTTGTTGTGGAGAGATTTTTAAGAGCAATGACTCTTACTTAATTGCTTGTCGATAATTTTGTTCAAAGTTCGTTATTCGGCGAATACGTGTTAATTTTATTCATTCGTCGGTGCAGAGACCAGGGCCCAGTTGATCTTAAGGACTCTCGAAAATATTAAACTGGTTGAGAGCAGTTTACGTGAAAATCCGCGAATTTTAATATAGAAAAGAGCAGCCTCTCTGGGAACTCCAAAACCGATTATTACAAAAAAATTTTAAAAAAGGATCATTAGTTCCATCCTTTTAAAATTCAAATAATTTAGGAACTGAAAGAAAGTAACTTTAATATTCGCAAAAATTTTTTTGAACGACCTTAAAACGTTTGCGCATTGTAAGAGTCTTTTTTGGAGTAAAAAGGCTCATTTTCCCTTAAAAAGCCACTTAAGCAAGCCAAACTACTGTTACTGGTCTCAAAAAATATTCGACTGAAAAATCGAAATCCCTTTCACTGCATCAGGGTTACTGTTTTGCGTGTGTTATCTACATAATAACTACGTAATAATTGAGTATAATAAGATAAAGATAATATGAGCTAATTAGCCAAATTTTTTGAAGCAACGCGACGAATGTCAACGGTGGAAATTATCGAGACATGATTACGGATTTTTTTTGCCAACCCTGCCCGCTCATCCATCGTAGTCTTAACACAAGTGGGTTTAACTGGACTGGCCAACTGCACACACAGCCAGAGCTTCAATGACTTTGCTTGGGGAAAATTTCTCCCAAAAACTAATCAGTCGCTTTGGAGACATCCTAAGGCCTCCGGGGTCGTCTCATATAGTTCGCATGGATTTTTTTTATAGGGCTACTTCAAAAGGAGGGTTTATAACTACAACCTCCCATCTCTTGAAGCTTTAAAGGAAAATATTCGTCGATTAATCTGCCCAATTGAAATGACTTTACTGCAGCGTATGGCACAGAGCAAAAGTCTCCGTTTTTGACAGTGTGTTCAACTCAACGCAAGATATTTGGATGACATTTTCTATAAAAAATAAAATTCGCATTTTCATTCTATTGTCTTATGCTCTTAATAAAACTTTGCATCAATTGTTACGCTTTTTATTTAAGTTAGGAAATATAAATCTGCCACTAAACCCCCATACTTGAGCCAAAAAAGTGTTCTTTGAGGAAAAATAAAATCAACTTTTACGAAAGATAGTTTGGATTTAAATAACTTAATTTAAAGCTAGATTTTTAAAACTCCACTAGTAATATATATAAATTTTGTCCAAAAAAATTTCAAATGGCAATATAACAAATTTTCCATTACATTTTAAGTCAATAAGGCAGCTATCATATCAGGGAGTTCATACAATTTATGCAGCATATGTCTTAAATTCTAAATGCTAATAAAATTTTATTCAAATTTTTCCCTTATTTTTTTTTTTGCAGATTACATTGTAAACAAAGGTAAGTTCATTAAACTTAATTTATGGATAAACCTGCAAAGCAAAATAATAAAAAAGTTTTAAAAAATTTTAATAGCACAAGTTGTAGAAAAAAAGAAATCGTTTTGCATATTTTGCACTATGTCTACATAGAAAATATGCTGAAATCTCAAAAAAAACATATAAGAAAAATATCAACAACAACAAATTTACCCAAAAATATAATTCTACATCAAACACATATACAAGAAACCAAACTTTAAATGACATACAGTTAAAAAGTACAAGAAAAAATCCTATGAAAATAACATTTAGTAAAAAACTTAAAAGCATCATCAAAGAACTGGAGAGGAGTAAAGAAAGAACACCCGAATCAGTTAAGAAAAATTAAGATTAAACTTATGCTATCGACACAGATGGTAAAATACTTAAGGCAAAAGTAAAATAGCTTAGTCTATAAAAAAAATATAGTAAAAAATAAAAAGTTTTACTTACTTACCCATATGTAAAATGGCACATACGCATTCATGTTGCTGATATTGTCAAATTTAAGTGTAAACAAAATTAAAGACAAAATAGACTGCAGTAAATTTTTAATAGCTAAAGAAACAAACTCCTAAAACAACAACGCAATATAGGAAAAAACTTTAAATCGATTTAGGAAGCAAAGTGCCAGTAGTCCTGTGTGTAGAGCAGTAAAGACATGCACACGTGCACATGTGGAACTGTTCAATGTGTATCTCATGACTTTTTCCAAATTAACTTCATCAGCAACAAAGAAAAGTTTTTTTTTTGTAAAAGTTTCTTTTCCTTGTTCTTTTATTATTTTTTCTGGTGAAAGTTGTAAGTTACTTGAAAAAGTATATCCACGTTCGATTTTAGGGGAAAGAGGACGGAAATTCTTTAAATGCACAGTGACTCATCGAAAAGCAGTTAGAGGATATGAAAAAGTTATTCTCATAATACAAACGATATTGATAATTGCTAACAACACAGTTGTTAAAATTAAAAGAGGAACAGTTTCGATATAATATGTGGTGTTATGTTAGGAGTTTTTAAAGGACAGACATTATCAAGTCATTGATTTTGAAAAATTTATACAGTTAAAAAACTTGTAAAAAATAGTATAAATTTTACGAAAGAGAAAATCACATCGTTTTTTGAGGTACTTAACATTTTAAAAAAAATTTAGAAAACTGAATTTTGGTGCACTATTGTTCACAGAAATAAATTACGACTGTTGTCATATTAACAACCAAATTTTTGCAAAAATTTGTAGCCAAACGTTTCTTTTTCAAAACGTCGCTAATCACAAAATTTGCAAATAGAAAAACTATTTTTATTACTATTAACTGATTTTTAAAACAAGTAAAAATTAATTGACGTTTTTCAAAATGCATTTACAGAAAAAACTTAAAAAATGTTTTCAATTATAACAAATAAAAGCGCTATATTCGGCTGTGCCATATCTTAAATACCCTTCACATTGGTCTTTTTATATACCCAGCCAAGCAATTTTGTACTGCAAATAATATATTAAAAATACCTTGTGTGAGTTTTAAAGTCCATAGAAAACTTTACAAAATTTTAACATTCGTATGGATAACAGAAATAGATGAGGAACGTTTGAGGTCGAGAGTAATAAAAGTTTTTGACATTATTTATATTAAAAGGTTAATAAAAGTTGTAAATCTTTATGGGATGTTCTAGCCCCCCTGCTCCTCTCCAACTTTTTTTCAAAATGAATGAATTATTTGATTATTACTTTGTGTATATTATTCAAAGTTGATAGCTGTTATAGTTTGTATTAGAGCTACCCCTTCCCCTGCCCCAGCCCAAGAATCGTTTTTTGAATGTAGGTTTTATTACTTTTTGCAGAACATTTTAAGCCAATTTCTCTTATAGTTTCCGAAATATGGCGTATCGAAAATTTCATAAAAATTGTGAATTTGTATGGGAGCTACCCCTTGTTCACCCGCCACTCAAAAATTTTTTTCTTCATAGCGTAGGCTTTGTTGTCCAATCACTTTTTGTAGAACATTTGATGTCGACAGCTGTTATAGTTTCCGAGATATATCTTATCAAAAATTTCATAAGAATTGTTAATTTGTATGGGAGCTACCCTTTGTTCTGCCCCCAACCAAAAAATTTTTACTTTAAAGTATAGGTGTTAGTGTACAACTACTTTTTGTAGAACATTTTTAGTCGATAGCTGTTATAGTTTTCAAGATATAGCGCATAAAATATTTCACCAAATTTGTGCAACTGGTGGAAAAATACTCCTTTCCCTGATCCTATCTGAAAACAACTTTTCTATTATTTAGGTCCCTGCTTTAGGAGTATCCGTGCCCAGTTTTGTGTCAAGAATGACTATATTTACTGAGATAAAGGGGTATATGCACGGATTATGTCCTAAAAAAATGGGTTACTTTGCGTTTTCGCTTATATCTTGGTCAATAGTATACCGATTTTGCTAATTTTAAATAGCAATTGTCTCCAGAACATTTCTAATAGTTTGACACCATTAACTGCTCTGTATCTTTTTATTTGACTCCGGAAACTTGATTTCAACAGACGGACAGACGGACATGGCTATATCAACTTCCCTATCTATAAGGATCCAGATGGTATATACTTTATGGGGTCGCAAATGAATAATAAAGAAATTACCAACGGAATGACAAACTGATGTATACCCTTATCACTATGTGAAGGATATAAAAAATACTAATTCAGTTGAGTATTTTACTGATTTCGGTTTTTAAACAAAATTGTAAAAATGGTAATACAAACTTTTATAATAAAAAAACAAAACTTTATATTTTGTATTGTGTGTGTGTAAATATTTAATTTTATTTAAAATTAAAAATAAATGAATTACTTTGCAATACATTTTTACTTTGATTGGAACTATCTATTAAGCACATTTTAAAATGTTTTCATATAGAAAAAAGTGCAAAAACTTCAATCCAATTTATGAGAAAGTTTTCCAGCTCAAAATGAATACCTTGGACACGTGTCAATGCAAGTTGCTTTTGTGAAAATTGATTGAGAATTTTTACTTTGCAAGCAATGTCATGCCACGGTAAGTGTCAAAAATATACTAAGTATTTGAGCAAACATCCATATACAGCATTTTATTTGCAAGTATTAAGTGCATCATTAGGTTGTTGTTAAACCGTAACTGCATGTGCAGGCTGTCTGAGCTATAAAGATATTTTGTGACACTTTAGGGTCATTTGAACGTTTGCTTTATTTTTGTCCCATAAACTTGTGTTCATAAAAAGTTTTTGATTTTTATCTCCTACAATTTGTTAAATAAACATTCATCTAAGGTTTTGCAAAATTTTTTAATTGTTTGCCTATTCGTGATGGTTTGCAAACAAGATTTTTGTCCATACTTTTATTTTGATGTTGATATTTTGAAATGATGACTTCCATAGTTTTGATAAAAATATGAAATTACTGCTTAAAAGTTTTTTAAGTTAAATAACGAAATTTATGTATAACTATTGTTTGTAAAATTAAACAAGTAAGAGCGCTATATTCGGCTGTGCCGAATCTTATATACCCTTCACATTGGTCTTTAAATATACCCAGCCAAGTAATTTTGTACTGCAAATAATATAATAAAAAACCTTGTGCAAGTTTTAAAGTCCATAGAAAAATAAACAAAATTTTAACGTTCGTATGAATAATATAAATAGATGAGGAAAGTTTGAGGTCCAGAGTTTTAAAAGTCTTCGACATTATTTATATTTAAAGGTTAATAAAACTTATTAAATGTTCTAGTCCCCCTGCTCTTCACCACTTTTTTCACCAAAATGTATGAATTATTTGATTATTACTTTTTGTAGAATGTTCGAAGTCGATAGCTGTAATAGTTTTCCAGAAGTAGCGTATCGAAAATTTTATAAAAATTGTTAATTTGTATGGGAGCTACTCCTTCTTCACCCCCCATCCAAAAATCTTTTTCTTAAGAGCGTAGCCCTTAATGCCAATTACTTTTTGTAGAACATTTCATTTCGATATCTTTTATAGTTTCCGAGATATAGCGTATCGAATATTTTATAATAATTGTCGATTTGTATGGGAGCTACCCCTTTTTTTGCCCCCACTCAAAAAAATTTTTCTTCAAAGCATAGGCCTTATTGCCCAATTACTTTTTGTAAAACATTTCATTTCGATATCTTTTATAGTTTCCGAGATATAGCGTATCGAATATTTTATAAAAATTGTTAATTTGTATGGGAGCTACCCCTTTTTTTGCCCCCACTCAAAAAAATTTTTCTTCAAAGCATAGGCCTTATTGCCCAATTACTTTTTGTAAAACATTTCATTTCGATATCTTTTATAGTTTCCGAGATATAGCGTATCGAATATTTTATAAAAATTGTTAATTTGTATGGGAGCTACCCCTTTTTTTGCCCCCACTCAAAAAAATTTTTCTTCAAAGCATAGGCCTTATTGCCCAATTACTTTTTGTAAAACATTTCATTTCGATATCTTTTATAGTTTCCGAGATATAGCGTATCGAATATTTTATAAAAATTGTTAATTTGTATGGGAGCTACCCCTTCTTCACCCCCCATCCGAAAATGTTTTTCTTCAGAGCGTAGCCCTTGATGTCCAATCACTTTTTGTAGAACACTTGATTTCGATATCTGTTATAGTTTCCAAGATATAGCATATCGAATATTTTATAAAAATTGTTAATTTGTATGGGAGCTACCCCTTTTTTTGCCCCCACTCAAAAAATTTTTTCTTTAGAGCGTAGGCATTCCTGCCCAATTACTTTTTGTAGAACATTTCATTTCGATATCTTTTATACTTTCCGAGATATAGCGTATCGGTATTTCATAAAAATCGTTAATTTGTATGGGAGCTACCCCTTTTTTTGCCCCCACCCAAAAAATTTTTTCTTAAAGGCGTAGCCCTTATTGCCCAATTACTTTATGTAGAACATTTCATTTCAATATCTTTTATAGTTTCCGAGATATAGCGTATCGGAAATTTCATACAAATCAATAATTTGTATGGGAGCTACCCCTTTTTTTGCCCCCACTCAAAAAATTTTTTTTAAAGTGTAGCCCTTAGGGTACAATTAATTTTTGTAGAATATTTCATTTCGATATCTTTTATAGTTTCCGAGATATAGCGTATCGAATATTTTATAATAATTGTCGATTTGTATGGGAGCTACCCCTTTTTTTGCCCCCACTCAAAAAATTTTTTCTTAAAGGTGTAGGCATTCCTGCCCAATTACTTTTTGTAACACATTTCATTTCGATATCTTTTTTTACTTTCCGAGATATAGCCTATCGGAAATTTCATACAAATCATTAATTTGTATGGGAGCTACCCCTTTTTTTGCCCCCACTCAAAAAAAATTTTTTTTAAAGTGTAGCCCTTAGGGTACAATTAATTTTTGTAGAATATTTCATTTCGATATCTTTTATAGTTTCCGAGATATAGCGTATCGAATATTTTATAATAATTGTCGATTTGTATGGGAGCTACCCTTTTTTTTGCCCCCACTCAAAAAAATTTTTCTTTAAAGTGTAGATCTTTGCGTACAATTAATTTTTGTTAAACATTTTAAGTCGATAGCTGTTATAGTTTACGAGATATAGCGTATAAAATAATTCACCAAATTTGTGCAACTGTAGGAAAAATACCCCTTCCCCTGGTCCTATCGGAAAAAACTTTTTAAATTATTTAGGTCCTTTCTTTAGGAGTATCCGTGCCAAGTTTTGTGGCAAAAGTGATTATACTTACTGAGATATATAGGGATATATGCACGGATTTTGTCCTAAAAAAAATGGGTTACTCTGGGTTTTCGCTTATATCTCGGTCAATAGTGAACCGATTTTGCTGATTTTAAATAGCGATTGTTAGCGGGATATTTGTAATCGTTTGACCCCATTTACTGATCTGTATCTTTTTATCTGACTCCGGAAACTGGATTTCAACCGACGGACAGACGGACAGACAGACAGACAGACAGACAGACAGACAGACAGACAGACAGACAGACGGACAGACGGACAGACGGACATGGCTATTTCAACTTCCCTATCTATAAGGATCCAGAATATATATACTTTATGGGGTCGCAAATGAATAATAAAGAAATTACAAACGGAATGACAAAGTGATATACAGTGAACTCGCGGAAACGTGAACTAATTTTTACCAAGGGTGTTCATGTTTTCGATTTTGTTCACGTTTCTGATTGGATATATTTTAATTATTTTCTAACGAATTTAATTTTTTTTCATCAATTTATTGTTACTAGTTCAAAAACATCCAAATCTGGTCAAAACTTAACAACGCTTTAACCCGAAAAGTCCAATTTAAAGATTTTAAAACCTAAGTTTTTTGGGTAATACATAATTGTCTTATTAATCTGACCACAAAAATCAACCTTTTGCAAATAAAACTATGTATATCGCTTACAGATCCTTTTATTGCATAATTCGGCGACTCCCAAAACTAATAAAATTAATGTAAACTAAAAAAAAACCTCAGAAAAAAACTGTTCACGTTTTAAAGCTTTCAATGTTTGTTCACGTTTTAAAGTAGTATATGTTAAATAAAAAGTGTTCACGTTTCTGGATGTTCACGATTCTGGATATTCACGTTTCCGCGAGTTCACTGTATACCCTATCACTATGTGAAGGGTATAAAAAAAAATTTTTTTTCTTTAATTTTAGATTTTTGCCAATATAAATTAGGATTGTTTATAAGGTTTCAGATATCGGAGTAAATTTCTTGATCTTAAACTAAATTCACAAATTGAATAGATTTAAATCGGGCAAATTGATTGGTTTGACCTAAAACTGACTCGGTATACAAAGCTGATAGGATTGTTTATGAAAACCAAAGAGCTTACGTTAAATTTTTATGCAAAACTGGATTATCAAATCTGTTTGGTAGCATTTGTATGATATGAACATCCCATTTTATTAAATGGTTAACGAAATATTGTACTGCATTTTAAATTTTAATTTATACAAAACCATAATCTTACAAAGCTACTTTCCGCGAAATTAATAGATTTATTTGTTTATAAAATACCTGAAGGTGAATCAAACATAACAGATTTAATTCTTAAACACTTGTCTAACTGTAACCTTCTGGTTACACAATTAGCTGCCACTTCACGTAGAAATAAGCTGTTGTCTTATTCTGCATTTGATTTGTTCCAAAATATTTCTTAAGAAGGAAAACAAACCTTTGAGAAAATATGAGTTTCGACCAATATAAAAAGTTTAAATTTAAATTCAATACTCTAAGCTACTTAAAGGTTCTAAAAACTCTTTAGAAAAAAACCAAGTTCTCTCAAACTTCTTTCAAAGGTCATATCAATTGACAGAGTACACTTTTTTGTTAAAGAATTTGCCAAAAGCCATTTTTACTTCGCCAGCATAAGTTTTAAAATATTGAGTACGACAAACAAAGGGTATACATACTTTTGAAATGTTTTGACTTTTGCTTTGTACTTTTAACCACTTTATACAATTATATACAGTTTTTATTGATTTTTTCTTTGTTTAGTTTTATTGTGAAAAACAAAACTAAGCTTTTGTAAATGAATGATTCTTATTTTGAAGTTTTAACGTTTTTTATTGAGTAAGTGTAAAATCAGCAATTTTAAAACCAAACCACAAAGGAAACAAAGGGTTTAAATATTTTTGGTTGTTAAAAAATGAAAAGAGAGAGAAGAAACAGTACAGTCATTATTTTGAATGAAAATGCAAATTTAAGTATCAGCTTTCTTCATGACTCAGAAATAAGTTAAATAATTGTTGGAAAATATGTTTTAAAAAACTTTTACATTTGATGTTTCAAAAAAATGATATAAAGGTTAAAGTAATTTTGCTAAGATTTTTTAACTAAAAGATTAAAAAAGCCGCGTATTCTGTATTGTAAATTATACAAATTTTCATTACTTTTGATTTATAATTTTATTTTCAAATTATAATTTTAACATTTTGAATCAAAGTTTTAAGTACTCATAGGAACAATATATATAATAAAGAGAAAAAGTATGAGCATTTACCAAGTAAAATGAAAATAATGAAATATTTAATAAAATAAAAACAAACAATTTTAAATTATTGCTCGTAATATTTGCCTAATGATGTCGATATTATCAGCATAAGCAAATAGCATGTACTGTTTTGTGAATAGTGTGCCAGTTCTATTGACATTTGCGTCTTGTATAACCTGCTCTAAGAGGATATTAAAAAGGCCACACGAGAGACTCTCTCTCTCTGTCTAAAACCTCGTTTGGTACTGAAGGGTTTAAAAATTTCCTGCCTATCTTAACCAAGGATTGTGTAGTTAAAGTCATCCTGCAGAGTCATACGTGTTGCGCAGGTATATCAATTTCGGATATAGCTTGAAACACTTCTGAACGTATATGGCTGTCAAAAGCTGCTTTATGGGTCTTTTTCAGGATTTGGCGTAGTGTGTATATCTGGTGAATGATGGATTTGCCAGGATTAAAGCCGCATTGATATGGCCCAATTATCTTGTCAACTTTTAATTTTAATCTTTTACACAATACACTGGAGAAAATTTTGTAACAAATGGGAAGGAGACTTATTTCTCTATAGAACGTGCCCCACACTTCCTTGCCAAATTCCAGAATCTCTTCTTCCCCACTTTAATTTTTCCCCGTTTTTTTTAACAGATAACCTCTAGATAGACGCACAAGCACTGGACAGTGACACAGAATTACTTAATAGTCTCCCTTCTGTGGGTACAGTAGAGAACCTGCAGTCATCGCTGTTCAGTCGTCCCGCACAAAACTCTGTCCAACAATAACATGTTATCATCCCCGTTTTTCTACAATTGCTCTTTTGCCTTCGGGTCATAAGGGCCCCACATAGTCTCGAAGACCTTACAGGAAGTGGTATTCACGATCGGACTTCACGACAGAGTCTATATTCTCATTGGAGAACTTTTGTGGATTACGAACTTCCATTGCTCTTTCCATAGACAAATGCACCCATTTTCTTTGCCAGCTCATCTGAAATATCATTCCTCCCAATACTCCTTTGCTATGTAACCCAGTAGATGTGCACTTGCCTTATGGTACACAATCTTTCAATTGATTCATTGCACGCCTGAACAACTGAGTAAGTAGAGTTCGCGCAAATTGTTTTGATTGCCACCTGATAGCAGGTAAATACCTTGACTAAAAAATTTTCCATCTGACAGGACAACGCAAGGCTGGTGGCAAATTCAGCTGCTAGAATTTTCGCCTAAAATCAAGAAACCTAAGGGAATCCCTGATACCCAGTTCTTGGAAAAAACTGCAGAACCATTTGATTTGTTTTACGACTTTTTTTTTTTTTTTAAGGTGAACATATAGTGCTTTCAAATTCTATACCCACTTTTTGTGTGTATTTTTTTGCCAGAAGAACCGTGACCATGAGTTGTTCTATTTTTCCTAAAACTAGCATTGAAGAACCAAATTAAAAGTTCGTATTTTTTATTTGAATTTTTTTAAAGAAATTTTTTTTATATCTGCTTTTTTATAAAAAATTTTTATTTATTTTGTAAATTTATTCGAGTATTTGTTCAAAGTTCTTTCAATAAAAATTAAAAATGCCAATAAACACCAGGTCGCTTTTACCCAAACCAGGTAGCAAAGAACGAATTTTCTATTCTCACAAATAAAGTTTTGTCACCACCAGCTGTGTTATGCCATACTTTTGATTATCTGCAGAATAAACAGTTTAAGATATTTATGTAGAAAGAGATATTTACAGTAGGGGATAAAAATCTTTAAGTTCTTGTTTAACTTATTTTATTAATTAAATGAAACAGTGTCTGGTGTTGTAGAGACACCTACATAAGTTAAGGTTAAATAGAATTTCAATTTTAACATAAGATATCTCTAAATGACAAATTAATTTTTTTCTCAACCTCCGTTCCTTAAAGTTTTATTTTTGCATTTAACACAAAATGCAATGGACGCGCCCTTCACAATTTGTAGTCCCAACTGTAGATGGGAGGATGAAAGTTAGATTACATACGTTGCCTGGAAGATACAATATTTTTATTCACATAAAATGTTTTTTGCTTTCTTACAGCACTCCGTGTCCGTTCTAGGAAGGCCACACCATAAACTTTTAAATTGTTGGCTTTGTGAATACAGATATTAATACAAGAAATATTTTTCCCTTTTGTTTGTAAGAGAAAACAAAATGCTACAACACCATTTGACTGCAGCGTCATCATTTTTTAGCCTATTTACATTTTTACATATAAATTAGATATGGGTTTCCTACTCAAAGTAGGTGTACAAACGTTTTAGGCATTTGACATATTATAAAAATTTTATTTTGAACTTTGTTCGTTATTTTCGGAATCTCCTTCATTTCGTTTTATTTTTTGTGATTTTATTTCAATTGACAAACAAAAACTATTTATATATTTTATTTTATATAACGATGTTTCTGTAAACTTTATAACAAATGTTTCACCGCTATGCTACGAGAGTTTTACATTATATCGCGTTATGGAATTTTATATTTAAGTTTAATAATAACTTGCGAAAATTTT
>OY757188.1:70431341-70487742 GCA_963583895.1 Melanophora roralis
AACAGCTGTTTACTGTGGTATGGTTAAGTCACGTATAAATGAACCTTTAGGCCTCAAATGAAAAATACAAAAAAAATAAGGTAAGCAGTACAGATATAGTTACGGCACCGACTTTCGTGCATTTTATTAGTCTTAAGGGATAAAAATTGCTACGTCAACTAAATTTAAATTTCAATACCTGTACTTCCTTGCCGTCAATTTGTTTACATATTAGTAGCTTCTAAAGCCAATTTTTTGGATTACTTTTATTGTATCTATTTTTTAACTTTTGAGTTCTCTTTTATATGTAAACTTTATATTCATATTTTGTAGTACGTTTCCATTATAAGCAAATTAAGTAATTTTGAGGAAATCATGTCGAAGTGTTTCCATTACGTTGTAAGTGGATTTGTGTTCGAATATAATTTGACACTTGTTCTTTTTTTATATATTTTTTACCATAAAACAAACAGGAATTTTGTTCAATAACAATTTGCAAGAGTAAAATAAATAACAACATATAAATATGGAAAATAACATTGAGTTTATATTATATTATGATCAACACAATAATAACCTACCAGGGCGAACGTATATCAGGTGGCCTCGGTTAGTCAGCTGAGTAGCGGTATTTCGTTATATATATATAAAATGTTGTTTATGTTTATGTATTTGATTCTTTTTTTCAAATAACAACTGTAGTATTTTAAGAAAAGCTCAAAAGGAGAAAAAAATAATTTGTGAGTTTTCGTTATCTGTCTTGTAATTCTTGAAACAATTTAGTTGTTTTTGTAGAACTGCTCCCACCTGATGCATGCGCCTTGCAACCTACTGTCATTTTTTCGAAATTGTAAGTTACCAATAATGGATATCCCCTCCGCGCAGTGTTGCACAGAAAAATTCGACATAATCTTAAGCAAATTAAGTCATTTGAGATGATTTGCTCATATGAAAAATATATGGGAAATCATGTAGCAAATTACTTAATTTGAGCAAATTAAATGATTTGGCGCAAATCACGTAGATGGAAACGCACTATTAGCCTTCTAACGCATTTTAGACATAAAAATTGGTCGATACTGGATCCAAAAAAATTTGATACTTCGTCTGTCAACATTTTAAGAACAAGAAAATACGCTTTTTTGCGGGCATAAAAATACTTTAACCTTACTTTAGACAGTTTTTAAAAGATTCGAACGTTAAAATTTAATGGACAAAAAAAAAATAAGAACAAGAAGTTTAGGTAGTGTTGCCAATAATTTTTTCTAAAAATAACTACGCATACCAAAAAAAATCCGTTTGTTCGCTACACGCTGAAAAAAATTACCCCTACAAAAATTCTTGTGAATTTAAGTCATTTAATGTAAGACAATAGTTATAAAAAATTTATTTAATTGACATATAGGCAATTTTGCTGTGACGGCTGTGACGACTTTACTGACATTTTAAAATATAGCTCACAACTTCAAAATTTTTTACTGCAAAATCTATTACTTGCAAGGGTAGTATGGCCACTAGACAACTGTGACGGTTGAGGCTTACAAACTAAGGGTCGTATAAAAAAAATTTAATTTAAAGTAGACTTCGAATACAGATTTTGTATGAAAATTTCGTTTTAAAAACCCTTGTTAAATTTAAATTTTTTTGGATACAAGCCTTAGGCTTTAATATTTGGGGTATTCAAACGGTATGCCATCAAGTCATATTGTCTTAAAGTTTTTATATTTTGCAATAGTTTCAAAAAATTGTTGTTGTGCTTAAAAGAAAAAAGTTCTATAAAAATAAGGGCCTAATTACGAAAAACACAACGCATTATAACGCAAACAATTGTATGAAAAAAATTAAAATTAAGAAAACTTTTCCATACATTTTGTTTTTGTTCTAGGGCGTTGCGTTTTAGAAAATAAGGGGGTAAGATTTTTTGAACTGTGTTTATTGTTTTGTCATAAACAGTAGAAACCTGAGCCGGGCGGCCGAAACTCTTTATGGAAGCCGTTGATATAATTAACAAGTCGCAGTCATTAATTTTAAAATATTTTTGAAATAACTTAGTTTTCTGTTTTCTCCAGCAGCTGATTCAAATTGAAAATAGCACACTTAATTATAAGCGGATGCTTACAATAGTAGTATTTTTTCATATTATTTTTTTAAGACATATGACTTTATAACTTCCTTTTTGAAAATGAATTTAATTTTTTTCACCTACTTGTTGGCTTAAAAACGATTTGATCATATTCCAAAAAATATTCCTACAAAGAACTATAGTTTTTCATAGGGTTCTGTAAGATATAGGGCGATCATACCAAAATTCTGTATAAACATTTTGGAAGGGCTATGTGATATAAAAAACTGTATTTATGTCAAGCATAATAAAAATATTTTGAAAACTCAACCCTTTAGGAAAAAAGAACGGATAGAAGAATAAACAGGTTTACTTCAATTGGCGTTTAACGTGTTTTTAGATGAACAATTTTTTTCTGAATAATTATTATAGGGCAGCGATGTCTCTAAAGAAAAATTTTCTATGTGTTTGCAGGGTGCACTCTCTATAAAATCAGGATATGTTTTCATTTGAAAGATGTATTTTATTAAAATTTAAAAACATCTCCTTTCCGTCTTTGTGCTTTTTTGTCGTAATCGCTTACTGTCGTAACTTCAGTCATATACAAGGTGGGCCAAAATAAGTTATCCACTGTTGTTTGGCTCTCATTTTTTAAAACTACTTTGATTCTATTTTTTGGTTATGTTTATTTAAACCTTTAGAATTTTACTGGTCAAGTCGAAAAGATGATATCGGCCAAATAGGAGCCGTCACAATTAGTTGCTCTACGGGCTCGTTTTATGGAATTTTTTTATCACTTCGGCGAGAACTTCGGGCGACAGACTCTCGCACTCGTGTTAAATGTTGTCCTTGAGGGCTTTCAGGGTCTCGAGTGTGTTAACGTAAACACGGGACTTCAAAAAACCCCACAAAACAAGTCTGGAACGGTTAGATCGGGCAATCTTGCGGGTCAATGCAAATCGCCAAAACGAGCGATGAGGCGACTTGGAAACACTGCCTTCAGATTATCGGCTGTTGCTCGTGCAGTGTGTTCCGTTGCATTGTCCTGTTAGAACCACATATTTTTCAGTTCTAATTCGTTCAACTGCAGCAGAAAACACTCGGCTAACATGATCCTATAGCGCGCACCGTCCACTGTTGTCGTTTGACCGGTGGCGTCCTCGAAAATAAATGGTCCGATGACTCCTCCAGCTCAAAGAGCGCACCATGAAGTCACTTTGAGCAGATGTAAGGGTTCCTAGCACATCAGTCGTGGATTTTCGTTGCCTCAGATACGACAGTTTTGCTTGTTTACGTAGCCGCTGAGATGGAAATGATCATCATCACTCATTATGGTTTTGGTCGAAAATTCGTTCACTTCGATCCTTAGATTGAGGATGGCTTGGACGCAGGTCGCACGCGTTTGGCAGTCAACAGGCAGCAACTGATGCTCTACATTTATTTTAATACTAATCTGGTGCTGCGGTAGACATTAATGGGACCCTGCTTCCGCCTCCAACAAAAACAAACTTCTAAAAATGCATACTGGTGCTCCTTTGTTTACTAAGACAGCAACATTCACAATGATCTACAAAATTCAGTAGTTAAATACGAAATCATTAACTATGCGGACAAGTTTTCAAATAAACTAAAAATATAACCGAATCCCCTTTACCGAAACATCTTGCAGCATAAAAGACGATATACTATTGCGCTAAGATCAAGCCACTTAAAATAATCAATTTTATTATGAGAAGTTAAAATTTAGTTTGGCACTGGTTGGACTATATTAGTAATAATATCCAATTATTTAGCTTAAAGATTTGAATTTTTATTGCTAGTTTGTCTAAGCAAGGCTTTAAAAATCCTAATAAATAATTGACAACTAGATTTCATACATTAACAAGCTTTGAATTTATTTGCATAACTCTGACTTGATCTCAAATAACATCTAATATAAACATAACATTTCAATTTTCCTCTAAATATCATTATCTTGGGACAAAGAAACATTATCAGTTCCTGGTTTTTTTCAATAAACATTAACATAAATATATTAGTAGGTATGCATAGAAAACCATACAGATGAAGACATAATTATAATATCCTAATAGACTAATGCTTGTCGTTGAAAATACAAGACCAATATTTTTTTTTGGAGCTCATTTAGATGTTGGCCATTCGTTAGGTTATTTCCTTATTATATACATTCATAAATCTCCTTTGAATTTTTGTACAAAATTCTAAATAAAACTTTTTTGTTCTTGTTCTTTTATTTGTACTCTGTTCCTGACCCTTACATGATCCCTTTCAGTTGTTACACGTATTCATCATAATCACCAAATCTATTGTAATAGCAGCTTTGCTCTGGACATCTAAGATGCATGTAGACTATCAATGTGGATGAGAATACATAAAGCGATAATGAGTCTTTATTTAGTTGTGGAGTTTCTACATGTGTTGTGTGAAAGCAGATACGTAATACGAAAAATTATTTATTCATATTGTCAATATGCAGCAATGTTTAAATGTCACACTCTATTAGCAAAAAAAAAATAATTGGACTGAAAGGAACTTATAACGAAATATAATGGCTTATAAAGTGATGAATAAGCACAACCATTAATGAGCACGATCTAAGAGAGTTATTTTAAGGAACAAAAACAGAATAAGGAATAGGCTTCGGCTTGGCTACGAATTTTTGTTTTCATTAAAATATTATTCTAACAATAATTTTATTTTCGTTATTTGTGGTGAAAATAATTTAGTTTAAACTTCACCTTTGATTTTTCTTAAGCAATATTTAAATATACTTAAATACAAACATAATCTATATAAATAAAAGAACAACGTAATGACTTACTGACTGACCGACTAATTATCGTGGGTATATTTTATAATGTATAAATAAACTTAGACAAGATATCGGGAAATTCAAACCCAAAGACGGTAAAAATCGGCCAAACATAGAAAAAATAAAATGTGAATGTATCCTTAAATATACACGATAGAAACAAAAATTAAAAAGCACCGTATTAAGGTTCAAAAATAGATCCGCCTCTAAGGTTCTTTTTTTTTAAATTTTAAAACCCAAGGTGTAAAACAGAGAAGTCCCAAATTTAAATAGTGCCCGGGTCTACTTTGTAACTTATAAACGAATTAAGATAAAAATAAAATTCAAATTGCGGTCAACATGCTTTAAAAATTTTAAACATGTTTTTACCACTTTTTTTAATTTTTTGCCCCAAACGGTAAAAACCTGATTCAAAAAATGTTAAAATCTTATATTGGTACTTTTATGTACTTTTTGTAACTTTTAAACCAATACAAATAGAAACATAAATCAAATTGTATTTACAGGTCTCAAAAAATTATAAATATCCGTTTAGCATATTTTAAAATTTTTCACCTTGAAAAACAAACAGTTTATACTAATGCTGGTACCTTTTTTGGTTCTTTTTGTTAATAATAAACTAATAAAGGTAGAAACCTAGTTTAAATTGCTTTTGTTAGGTATCGACAAAATGCGAAAATGTTTCTGATGTTTCTTTAAAAATTTGGACCCAAAGAGGGCGAAAAAAGGTTACTAGTTACATATTGGTGCTTCAAAGGTACTTTTTGTAACATCTAAAAAGTTATAATTGCTTTTGATAGTTCTCGACAAAATATGAATATTTTTGTGATACTTTTTAAAAATATGTACAAAAATATGTACAAATTATTAATTTCTTAACGAATAATTCAAATTGCGTTCGATAGATTAAAAAAAATTGAATTTATTTTTGTCTATTTTAAATTGGCCCATAAATGGTAGAAAAACAATACAAATTAAGTATTGGTGCACTTTAAGTACTTTTGGTAACATCTGAGTTAACAAAGGAAACCACAGATCTTCTTTTTTTTGTACTTTTTGGGATTTTACCTTAAATGGCCAGTTACAAATTATATATAAGAACTTTTTAGACATTTTTGACATTTTTACACTGATAAAGATAAAAACATGATTAAAGTTCCTTTCTACAGAAAACTCGCTTTCTAAAATCAAGAATTTTATTCTTAAATTTATCCAGAACCTTTCTTGAAATTTTAAGTACGATCCTTACTTATATTTTCTTAAATCAAGCCTATTCGGATTGCTTCAACAAATCAAGCAGAAAAAAGCTTGTTGTTTCAATATATTATTTTACATTTGAAAACAAAGGGTCTCGGTGGCCTAGAGGTAACGCGCTTGTTCTGCAGTGCAGAAATCCCTGGTTCGAATCTCAGCTTCGGTAAGTACAAAAAGTGAAATTTTTAAATTATAAATATAAAGTATCTATAAAATAAAAATAAAATATAAAATTCTTCTTCTTTAATAAAGCTCCACAATTCAAAAAAATGACATTTCATTTTAGAAATAATTCCGTTTTTTTTTGGCTTACATCAAGTACGGTTCCGAACTTAAATCAATCCTTTTTTGGCTTAATTGTGGATAAATGTAAGAAATTCGTACTTTAAAAATTTTACTTGGAGTAAGAAATTTCGTTGTTGATTTAAGAAAAACCGTACTCACCGTACTTTTGACACCGCTATGGCTTGATTAAAGTAAAGTTTTCTTAGATAATTTTTTGTGTGTATGTTTTTTTTGTTTTAATTATTGACCCTAAGGGGTCAAGATGTTTCGATTAAGGGGATTTGGATATGGTTCCAGTTTATATAAATACTTGCACACAAAGCTTATGATTTCGTATTTAATTAGACGATTTTGTAGATCATTATTAATGTTGCTGCCTTATTAAACAAAAGAGCATCAGTACGCATTCTTAGAATTTCCTTTTGACGGCGTTGAATTTTTTCTTTGTTGGAGGCAAAAGCACGGTCCCATTAATGTCTCATGTAGTACCAGATTGGTTTTTAAATCAAGTTGTAGAGCAAGATTTTACAATCAAAACGTCTCTGGTACACGTTGTGCAAATAATACAATTATTAGTCTAAAGTTTTATATATTAAAAAATTGCATGCAAGTTGTTAGCCCAAACAGCTTAAAAATTAATTAAATTTGAAAATGACTAATTAATTGCTATTGTTAACCATTTTTCACAAAAATAGATACAAAAAAATTAAAAACGCTAAGGCGAAAAAACTAAAATTTACAAATATTTTTGCCAAAAAAAAAAACTAACCGTCCCTTATATTAATTTTTTTTTTTTTTTTTTGTTTCAACAGTTGTTGCTGGTAGTCTCTTAGACCAGAAAAGTATATTTTATGTATATTTTCAATTAAATTTGTTTATTGCATTCTAGTTGAATGCAGCTTTAAACGCTTTTGTATTCTTTATTTTTTAAAAATTAAAATATTTTTTAATGAAACTAAAACATCTAAGTACTGTTTAAATGTGGCTAAAACTGAGTTTTGAAAAACAGGGAAAATAAATTCTTTTACAAGCTCAAAGAAAGTTATATGCGTTGTTAAGTAAAAAAACTCAAATTAACAAACAAGTTTATTTATCAAAGCTATTACTTTTAAAATCATAAAAATCAGCGAATAAACATTCCAAAAATACATCATGCAGTTTTGTCTATTCACGCTTTTTGAGTAAAACGAAAAAGTATCGAATGTCAAACACTAAAACAAATATAATGTAACGATTCAAATGTGAATTTGTATGTATGTGAAAATATGTGTATGTATAGGTGTAAATGGTAACATAATCACAAATGAAAAATTACTCAAACACATTTACTTTTTAAACAACAAAAACGAAAACACATTTTGCTTATATACACACATACATATAAAGGTATTAAGAATTTTTTCACATTAACATAGTGTTCCCTGAGGCATGAAGGATATAATTTTCTGTAGAATTTTTTAACAAACAAAAATTTTTAATATTTGTTTATTTTTTTTCAAAAAATTTCACCTTAGAAAAGACAAAATAAAAATTTTTTTATGCACGCTTATGCACAAGGTAGCAATTAAAGTAATGACGATGAATTTATTTTCATAGTAACGTGAACATAAATGCAAATAATTTATAAAAAAAAATTTCAAAAATTAAATAAAAAGCATTTATAACAAAAATTCTTTGAGTGCAAGGAAATTGCTTAAATTTTTTTCCAAATTTATTTTTTTAAGAGATATTTTGTTTTATGTTTTGATGAATCTTCAAAGCATTTTGTTATATTTAGCCTATGTTTCTTTTTCAATTTATTTTAATATGCATTTAATAACATAATTTAAAAACATAATTTTTTCAAAATATGTAAGCAAAGAAGATACAAAATATACCCCTGCGTTTTAATTTAAAATAGAAATTTACTTTTGTGTAATTATCTAAGGATTTATAATTTAAAAATAAAAAAGGGTGGGTAGGGGGTGGAATAGCAAATATAATTCATTGGTAATTTTTGTATTTAGGCATCTGTCATGGTTGATCTCAGCCATGTTTTAATGCAGGGTGGAAAATTACCCTTCAGCGGTAGCATTACTGAGCGGCATTAGAACAAAAATGATGAATACTTTTCGCAAGTTTTGATAAATATCTGGGTCACACCTTGCTAAAATATCTACTGCATTTTCTGGGTCGTCTTTATAAATTTTCCATATTTGTTTCCAATGCAAAATGTCAATCTTTAATTTCGATATATGCAATTTTTTATTTTAAATTTTAATAAATCTGCAAATTAATGAAATAAAAATTTCTAAATTAGCAATATTCTCTGGCAAAAGGGATATTACACAAATATAGGACTCAGTTTGAAAAAAGTGTTTTTAAGACTTGTATGTAGCCTTTGATGCGGAAGTATATTTCGACATCTTCAAAACGATTTTTTCTTTCAAGTCCAGGCTTTTCAACTGAAATACCCATGCCACCGCAAATATTTTTAAATTAATAGTTTTAAATTCTGTTTGCGCTTCATTCCTTTTAGTCTCAAGACACATTATTATAAGAGATGATCCTTTTTGTAAATTTATATCCTGCTTTTGTAGGATTACACCAAACGCTTGTGACAGTTAGTAAGTGATTTAGAATATTTAATCCGCAAATAAATTCGAAAGTGCTCAGAGAAGTTCTAAAAGTATCTCATTCCTTTCGGGTATACTCAAAAAAGTATTAATGTAAAATCTACTGGAAATGGTATTTAAAATAAGTGGATATTCATTTAAAAACCCTCCAACTAGATATTCATTAAAATCAACAAAATATTTCATTCAAATTCAGCCATCAAAAAAAAAACTTACATATTCGTCTAAAATTAACTAGAGTTTCTGTTATTTACAGCTAAACACAAAGTATCGGAAAAAAATTAACATAAATTAATATTACCAAAAAATAACTGACAAAATTAACCGCAATGGAAAATCAGTATTTTTGTTTATTTGAGGCTTTGAATAACCCTTCAAACCAGTTAAAAACAAATATTATATTGAAATTTAACTGTTGTTTAATTTAAAAACAACTTTACGATATACTTCCTAAATAACTTACAGTCAGTAACTGTCATAATTTTTTAAGTGTATCTTTTCCAAATGCTTTTTTTGCGCTTTATTCTTACTGCAAATTGTAAAATTGAATCATGACAATCCAACCATCGTTTTTCGCATAATGGAGACATTGGATATTTTAGAAAAATTGCATTACGCTTAGGATGATATTTTTAAAAAATTTTCTGGTTTCCTTAACAAATAATACATTATTTTGTATTATTGGTACCTTACAAGTTGTAGAATTGAACCGATCTACCCATCGTGTTTCGCATAATGGACACAGATTTGTACCTTTGTTTAAAAAAAAACTGCAAAACGCTTTTAAAACATAAATTTGCTGGTTTCTTCAAAAAACGATAGAACTTTTTGTAATATTGGCACCTTGTTTCCTTTCGATTTTGAGTGGTTAAGTCTATGGAAATAAACAGTTTTTTCTATTTTTTTTACTGCTCCATTTTCTGCCAACATGAAAGGATATTCGTCAGTTCCAATCCTTACACAATTTTTAAAATCAAAATCAACGTCAAAAATAATCGAATAGTATTTTGAGTCATAAATATTTTTTAGTATAATTAGATTATGGAAACTTTTATATAATTCAGTTTGAATTGTTTTCGATAAAAATGCATCATCTAAAGGAAGAAAACTAGGAAACACGGGCCTAAAATTTTATTTCCGGCATCTACACGGAATCGCAGAAGCGAAAGAAAAATACCTTCCAACCTTGTATTTTCAGATGTTTTCGAAGAGGTATATTACGCCTTCCGAGGAAAATTGTAGTTTTTACAATAAACAATTTCTTGTTGAAGTGCAAATATTTGTATTTGATTTCCCCCTCAAGACGAAAGCTTTCTTGCGTCCTGAGTTGCATTTTTCCAAAAGCAACAGCATCTATGAATATGCAATATATTTGCTTAATAAAATATATGAAACGTTTGTTTCTTGCCTACCAATATTTTTATTTATTAAATCAAATCTGATGTTTTAAAGGTTTGTTGGGGGGTGTTTGAATTTTCTTACCCCCTGATGTCCACTGGATCCGCGCCTGATTAATCTTAATACTTTTGACCCATTTATAGTGGAGAAAAAGTACCCCGTTTCTTTTGAAGTTAAAAGTCTTTAAAAATGAAATATGATTATCCGCCCATATAGAGTTTGGTGGCCAACTTATTGGGTGAAAAGTTGTTTTCTTACGCTTTTGGTTTTTTTTTTGCCTTTTTTAAGGGTATGAATTTCAAAATTTAAAACTTAAAGCTATTTATTCAAAAATAAAGAGCTACCCGATTTGGGACAAAGACTCAACTAAGCAAGCAAATGGCACTTTTTTAAAGATTTTTGCTACTTTTCCTTTTTTTAGGATAACGAGTCAAAAAATTTAGTTTTAGTTTTCTACATATTATTGTTATTTTTAAAAATGTTTTTGTTTATGACATCTAGAAGCACTTTCAAAATAAGTGGCTATACTTTTTATGATTCAAAAGATCCCAGAGATAGGTCATGTGGTGGTTCAGCTATATTAATTAAATCAAGAATCAAACACCAATGGATGGGTGGTCTCTCCGAAAGTTATATACAAGCAACAAACGTCTGCATCGATGAATTTTACCATAATCTCGTTATTTCGTCAGTTTATTGTCCACCCAGATTTTCCATAACGAAGGATCAGTACAACAGTTTTTACAAATCTTTAGGTCCTCACTTTATAGCTGCTGGGGACTACAACGCTAAACACACATACTGGGGCTCCCGCCTAATAAGTCCCAGAGGTCGTGTCTTGTATGGTTCTGTATCGGAAATGAGACTTCACGTTATTTCAACTGGGCAACCAACATATTGGCCAACTGACCACAATAAAATACCAGACGTAATAGATTTTGGCGTAGCAAAAGGCATATCCCCTGAGCTTATTGAGGCTCAACCCTCCTTGGATTTATCTTCTGATCACTCACCCACAATTTTTACTATTTGCAGTCCTCACCAAATTGCAACTAGTGATATTTTTCTGTCAAAAAGAATAAACTGGTTAAAATACAGAAAATTTATCAGCACGCACTGTTCGGAACACCAATCTTTAAAAACTTCCGAGGAAATCGATGAGTGCCTTAGTAGTCTCAATGAAAATATTAAAAAAGCCGTTGAAAATGCTTCTTCTACCTACCGTCAGGCCAGATACAACAAAATTTACTCAACCGATGTTGAAAAGCTTCTATCTGAAAAAAGGAGAGCCCGAAGAGAATGGCAAAAGTATAGATCGCCCCTACTTAAAAATAAGCTGAAGGAATGTACAAACCGATTAAAAAACATGCTGGAAGTACATAGAATGTCATCAATGAAGGAATACCTTGAAGGTCTAGACGCGACTCCTCAAACAAACTATTCTCTATGGCGAACAGCCAGACGTCTTAAAAGACCCGTAATCGCAAAACCACCACTGCGTAACCTGAGAGGATCCTGGGCTAGAAATGACGAAGAAAAATGCGATCTGTTCGCAAGCCATTTAAGGAACGTCTTCACTCCCAATTCATGCACTGACGTGAGAGAATTACCGCCTGTTGTAGCTAGACGTCCTATAGAAATACGTTTCCAATTTTCAGATGTTATAGAGGCAATCGCTAACCTAAATGACAAAAAAGCTCCTGGCGTTGATAAAATAAGCAACAAAATGCTTCTAGAGCTACCCTTCACAGGTAAAAGAATTATTCTTTTTGTTTTTAATGCCATAATTCGGCTTGAACACTTTCCGCCAATATGGAAAGTTGCCTTAGTAAAGATGATTCCCAAGCCTGGTAAAGATCCTTCGAAGGTGGAGTCTTATAGGCCTATAAGTTTGTTACCAACTTTGGCGAAACTATTCGAAAAGCTGCTTAAAAGCAAGCTGAGTCCGATCCTTAATGATAACAACTGCATCCCAGATCACCAATTTGGTTTTAGAAGTCAACATAGCACAATCGAACAAACTCACAGACTGGTGCAGGTTATAAGAAAAGCCTTTGAGGAAAAGAAGTACTGCTCCGCGCTTTTTATCGATGTCTCTCAAGCATTCGATAAAGTATGGCACGAAGGCCTGTTAGTCAAACTAAAACTCTATCTACCAGCTAATATTTCAAGCCTGCTAGAAAAATACTTAACCGGCAGACAATTTATGATCAAAGAGGGAAACCAAATAAGTTGTTCCCAACCAATAGAGGCTGGTGTACCTCAAGGGAGTATACTAGGTCCAATTTTGTACTTGCTTTACACAGCAGATATGCCAACCAACTGTTTTACGCACACGTCCACATTTGCTGATGATACTGCTTTTCTCAGTATTGATAAAGACCCTAAAGAGGCTTCGAGTCAACTGCAACAACACGTTAGCCAAGTTGAGAAATGGGCAAAGTTATGGGGAATAAAAATAAATGAACAAAAATGTACTCACATAACTTTTACCTTACGCAAAGAAACGTGCCCTCCAATCACTATTAACAACCATTTGGTGCCTCAACGATCCGAGACAAAATATCTTGGTATTCACCTGGATCGCCGCCTCACATGGAAGCCTCATATAGATGCAAAGCTGACGCAAATGAAACTTAAAGCTGCACAAATCCACTGGCTTATGGGTAGAAACTCTGTGCTTCATCTGGATTGTAAACTTCTACTATACAACTCAATTTTAAAATCAATTTGGTGCTACGGTATACAATTATGGGGCACTGCTTCCGCCTCTAACATAGAAAAAATACAACGCCGTCAAAATAAAATCCTAAGAATGATAACTGGTGCTCCGTGGTATGTCAAAAACAGCAACATCCATAAGGATCTAAAAGTTCCACTAGTTAAATGCGAAATCCTGAAATATGTGGACAAGTATTTAAATAAGCTGGAAACACATCCAAACCCGCTCGCTCGAAGTATCTTGCAACATAGTGGACACTCCCGTCTAAAAAGGAGGGATACTATTGCGCTTAGATGAAGATAACTATTTATATTATGAGAACGTTAATTTTAGTTTGGCACTGGCTGGACTAATATTATTTCCTTAGTCTTAAGATTTGAAAACTTATTGTTAGTTCGCTAAAGCGAAGATTCAATAATTAAAAATTATGCAAAAAAAAAAAAAAAAAAAAAAAAAAAAAATGTTTTTATTTTTTTTTTATTTAAGGAAAATTGGCCCATTTAAATGTTGGAAGTCAACTAAATTGGAAGAAATATAATTGCCTTTCTAAAAAAGTTTCTCTCTATGGCTCTTATAATTAAATAAAACTTGACTTAGGGCCGTCCTTATATCCTAGTTTTAAATTGAGTGTAAACATAAGGATACTTAAGTTTAAGGTTTAGAATAAAGTGACCTTAACTTTTTTCAATATCAGAACTTCCTTTTAGAGAAATGGCAAGGAAACAAAAAGAATCTTAGTCTAGCAAATGCTTCAGTCGTGCGAAAGCCTCTATGACATCACTTCTTCCGTATCAATTATGTAGATACTAGCCCCGGTGTTTGGCTTCATCTTCGATCCATCAAGGAAAATTGCACATTATTTTGTCAGCCTCTAGGATCCCTTGCATGTCTCCTTATCTTAATATGTAAATGATAGCATGTGTGGCAAAAAGGGTTATCTTGAGAAACACACTTAAATTGTTTTAAAATAATAAACTCATTTAATTAAAAATATTTGTTATTAAAAAGTGGTACCACTGATGATATTTCCCTAATTAAAATATGATGATTTAAACAAAAAATTACATAAAACTTAATACTGTCATTTTGAAAAACAAAAATTTTAGGCTTAAATTCTTTTTATTTTTTTTTTTTTGATTAAATAAACACAATTAAAAATTTATTAAAAGTGACAAACAATTAAAAATGCAAGTATTTTTGTAATAAAAAATTAACTTTTTAGCTTTATTTGTATTTGCAAAAGCGCTAACAGGATTTGTTTCCACAAAGTATGTTAATATTTTCAGTTTTTCGAGAAAAGATTTAATAACAAACAAAGCATTTTGGTTTTGTATATCGTTGTGGATAATGCCCTAAAATATTTAATGCAGATTTCATATAAATAATACAAAAATTAATGACAACCAACTTATTTTTTTTGTTTATATACAATTTCAAAAATAAACGGAATTTATTTAAAATTGTTATTCTTTATTTTATAAAACCATTATAAAATGAATTGCCGCGCTTTTGTCTTGTTGTACAGTAGGTTTCTCACCAATTCTTTTTGGAAGTTTTTGAACAAAAATAAAAAATAAAAAAAATTGCAATAAAAAAATAAAATTTTCCTTTTTGGTTTTTTATAAACACTTCGCTTATTTGTTGCAGTCAAAGTTGTAGTCGTTTGCTTCCATTTAACAATTTTTTTTATATTTATTTTTATACAAACCACTTCTTCTTTTAATTAAATTAACGGAAGTAGATCATGGTGTTGGCAGCAATGCTACTACCACCACTACAGGAAACAAACTATATTTTTTGTGTAAATTTAATGCAACTGTTTGCGCGGCACTGTGTGCTTAGGGCGGCCAAAGATGGAAAAATAAAATTTAATAACTTTAAAAATACAGAAGGAACAATTACTGTTCCGGACTTTTTTGTGGGAATATCTGAAAAAGAAGGCTTGTGCAAACAACCCAGAAACCCTGGAACAACTCAAAAAAAAAAATATTTTTGATGAAATAATTGAAATACATCTTGAAATGTGTGAGAATGTAATTTGCTTAAAAGGGCTCGCATTTGGGGGGCTAACAGAGGCGGACATTTATTTAATATTGTATTTCATACATAATTGGCGACATTAAATAAAACATTTATCAATAAAAGATCCATTCTCTTTCATTGAATCAAAAATTATTAACATGCCTTCTAAAAAGTTAATTATTTTGTCGACACTAGCTAAGGGGAATGCATTTTCGAAACCCGCTACGATATGTCATCAGCATTGCTACTATATGTCATCAGCATTCTTTCTTCAGTACTGGAAGAGAATATATTATATTTAACTCAAAATTAGTTTTAATTTACGCACTTTTCTGTGGTAAATTAAATTTTTTACTTATTTTACTTGGAGTAAGATTAACATTACCACATGCCACATTTTCTACTTTGTGGAAGCTAATTTATTTTTAGTTTTTTTTTTGTATTGTATTCGATGTATCGAATATTTATGAACAAAGTTTTTTAATATTTTTTTCTTCGGTATGTCAATTTTAATCGTCAGTATATATGGAAAGGACATAAATACTGTGATCAAATATTAGGTTTTGATTTTTAATTACCAATTGATGTTTTCGTGCTAAGCTTAAAGAGAAAATATTTAAATATATTTTTTTAAAAGGAAATTTGTGAGGTATTTGTATCCTTGCTTGAAATTAAAATAAATTCCGACAGGCCATAAAACATATTTCAGCAAATGTCTGCACAAAAACTTATTAATCTATAATTTTTCCCACTTCTTTGCGGAAATTTTCGTTTTAAGGACATATGGAAAAAAGCGGTTCTTCAAAATTTAAGTAATGAAATTCTGGATTATTTTACATTTTTGAAAAATAAACTATATATACTGAATTGAAAATACCATATTTTGCATCCTTTTCCTCTTCTATGGCTATCTTAAGGATATATAAAAAGAACACGAGTCCTCGAGGTTTGAGTGATCAAATTAATGGTTTTGAGTGCGTGCTATCAAATAAAGCTTTTCTGCTTAACTTGAAGAGAAAACGTTTTAATTTCTTGTCCGTTTTGTTCTTTATTGAAAATAAGCTTTTGTGAGGTATGAAGTTATGAATTAACAAAAATTTTAACAGATCACAAAGCATGTTAAAACTCTTGTAAAAAATTACACTTAGCTATGACTTCCTCTTTGTAATGGTATTTTTATTTTGGGATATATAAAAGGGAACACCCCCTTAAATTTGAGGGATTAAATAATAGATTTTAATTACGTTTTTATATAAACTTTTAAATAAACTTAGGAAGGAAATTGTGCAGGAAACGTATCGTTTCTCGAAATTAAAAGAAATTCGTAAAGATTATGAAACATTTTTATTTTAATGATATTTGTGAAGGACAAGAATAATATCAGCTAAGATATGTGCATAAAGTTTTATTACTTTATAATAACTCAATCCAGTTTTGACCACTCGTTATATTAAATCACTACACTGTTTGCAGTTATGCTATGTTATATGTGTGTGTGTGCGAATTTTTGTGTTTATGTTAGTACATTTGTATGCACTTAAGTATGATGGATATAAATTATATTTTTTGATAATGCTGCTGCTTTCCTACTTTTTTAACTTTGTGTGCTCCGTTTTGACTTCACTTTTTATTGCAGACATGCATTTGTACATACAGACATACAAAGTGTATTTTAATGTATTTGTTTTCATAATATTTTTTTTTACTGTTAAAATAAATGTATTTAATTGTTGGTAAAAATGAGGTCTAACATAAGTATTCTACACTCGAAACAGTTTTCTGAAAGTGTGCTTGGAGTATGGATTTTTTACTGCTTATCACCACTTTAGTTATAGTTGTTTCAATAATGGAAAACTTAAATTTTTTTAAACTAACCCTTGCATATTCTAAAGGGGATTCCACAATAATATGATGGTAAAACTAAGTCTGTAAAAACTAAGGAGTCTAGCAGAGACTAAAATTATATGGGAGTTATTTTTTCATATAAAAATAATTTTGTTATATTTTGAAATACTTTACTTTTTGAAAACAGTTTTCTTTAGTATATTTGTCCACAAGCTTAATGTTTAAAATCATGCATAAATAAATGTTTTTTTATATACACATATTGCTTAAAAGTCCCTCGTGAAGAGATAACTATTCAAGCATAGCATTAAATGTCCTGTCATTAATATGTATTAAATACATGCTTATCTTCATAAACAAGGACTTACATTCCTACTTATTTCTTGTTTTCAAGTTATTTTTCTTACGGATTTTTTTAAGGATTTTCCATAAGAAATTGCCGTTAAACACATATGTATGTTTGTAAGTACATACTTACTAGTACTTAAATGTGTATCCAGCATAACATAATTAAATTTGTTCCGGTCAAATTCATTAGAATAATTATTGCCTTTGTGCTTGAAGTAAACAATGTAAATACCAAAGAAATTAAAATCCTAAAAAACAGAAATATTTCTTTAATAAAAGAAAAATTTTGTGAAGTGTTTCAAAACTTGTAGAAAAATATTTAAGACAACAAGTTCAAGAATCGTATCCTCTGTGACTTGTAGTACATATTACAAAATGTGTATGTATTAAACATAAAAATCCTTGAGAAGTACTCTACGAAGGATATTTTTACTTAAATATTTTTATACTTGACTTTTTCCTTTAATTTTTTAAATTTGATTTATTTGTATTAATTCAACTTGTTTTTCCTAAAATATTAAATAAAATTTAAGCATATAATTACAACATATTTTTCCTTTTATACATTTTAGAGTGATGCTTTGAGTTCATCAGATGCTGATAACATTCCACCAGTGCCACCTCCACCAGCTCTAAAACGTAATGGTAGTGTACGTAGTCTAAGTTTATTTCAGCACCTGCAGCCACAACAACAATCAGCTTCAAGATCGGGTGTCTTATGCAATGGCAACCAACGAACCAACTTTAGTCACAAACTAAATTACAATGAAAACAACAATAGAAGCAACAACAATAATAACAATAACACTAGTAATAACAATGGCTCCATAGCAACGTTATGTAGTGGTGATTTACTTAACGATTGTGCTAAAAGTGTTCATGATGTTCGAGCTGCTATTGACGACTGCGCCACTTCAATATTAAAATGTGCCAATGCTGTGGGTTCCGACGTTGTGTCAAATACAAGCACAACAACAAATGGCAGCTACAAGACTTCCTCAAATGCCATGGTTTCTCATAGCAAGCCCGATGTGTGTCATGTAACAAACAATTCCATAAAAAACGCCTCATCATACTTTGGTAACTGTCCCCCGCCATATGCTACAGAAGATAATACAGTTATGTCAGAAATGCAAAAATCAAACCCCTCACTGTGTTTTTTGCACAAAACGGGTTTGAGCATGGACCACGGTCATGCATTGCCGCCAGTCTCATCATCAGCATCAATGGGGTTTACGGAATTTTCCGAATCACAACGTGATCTAAAACAAAAGTTGCAACAATATAAAAATAGTAGTAGATTAAGTCTTAGTAAATACAACACTATAGGACCCAGTAGTGATTATGCACGTCAACTGGCTGCCTATGCACAAAAGCAGCAATTACAATACCAACAACAACAGCTGCAGCAGCAACAACAGATGCAAACAAATATAAAACCTTTTAATGAAAGATGTCGCTGCTTCTCAAAATCTTGGTCAAATTTTTCACATGACTTAATACAAGCAAAATGCTCAAACACGATTGCACCTTCCCACACCAATGACCATAACAATCATCATAGTTTATTACAACCACAACAACAACATGGTTCAGACTTTAATACTTTAGGCACTTCAGCCTCATCAGGCAAATGTAGGCAGCTGGATAAAATGCCATTACGTTCTTCTTTAAGTAGTCGTAGTTATAATAATTTAATCGACATCGATGCATATAACTATGACATGGCATCTCTACTATCATCACATCATAAATTGCATTTAACGCAACAAAACTCACACCTGGCTGCATGCAATAGTGGGAATAGTGGTGGCATACTTAGTCAGTCAAATAGTGCTAGTGGCCTTAAAGACAACCACATACACGGTCAGGCATCGTTTAAAAATCAGCAACAACAACAACAACACATGCAGCATCATTATCTTCACACACACTGTGATGAACATGAAAATCATCCTTTTGGCATGCACGGCAGTACACATCTCATTAAGGCATCAGAAAAATTTCACCAGCATAATCATCATCATGGCAGCGTAGGTAATCAACATCCAACACATCATTCGAGTCTGGCAAGTATAATGCCATGGAAGCATCGACCGAGTCCAAGTCGTGGTTCATCCAGTTCGGGCACAAACTCATTTCGTAAGTAAACTTTTTCTCGCTTTAGCAAATCATTTGGAATTTTGAAATGTTTTTCAATTCATAAATACGCTTTTGGTACTATATTTAAATTTTGTACTTTAATGGTAAAAAAAACTTCTTTTTTGGTACCTTTAAGGTACCTTTTGTAATTTTAAAGCCACTAAGAGAGAAACGTTTTTTGAATTGCGATGAACAGAAACTAAACTCCATCGATCAAGGTCTATTTAAAGTATTTGCATACGGCATTTTGTAAATACTTTTTAAATTTTAAGCTTCTTTTCGGATCAGCAGTACTTTTCTATATTTTGGATCTAGAAATGTGAAACTAAGGACTTAAACTCACACACAGGTGTAAAGCTAACTTAGTGGACTTGTTTTTTAACATTTTTGGTAGCTTATGCAGATAGAAAGTCAACTAAGTGGACAAAAAGTACTCTTAAGATTTTGTTGATTTACAAAACTCAGTGATATAGTTTTCTATATTTGGTGAGAAACCAAAAACTAAAGGAACTGTGTTTGACGATATTTCAAATGTACAAAGACACCTCTTTTATTTTTTTTAAATTACGTGTCTAGAAATGTTTTCACCAAGGAATATTGACCCAAATGGAGCTAAAAGTCGATTAGGTGATCAAATTTTATTTTTTTATGTTTTTGGTACTCTTTGGAATTTTTTTGCTACCTATTTTCTAAATACACGAAAATAGTGCCGACCAAAATTCAACTTAATAGCAATTCAACTTTTTTCGTATACATAGTCCCTCTTTGCATTTTTTCAGATTTTCAAACTTTAGTACTAAACAAGGGCACCTTTTTACATTTTAAATCGTTTGAGAACAAAAATATGAAAATAAGAAATTGTTACTCAGATTTATGTCAAATATCAAATGAGTGGTTAAAAAGTACTTTTTGACATATTGTGCGACAATAAGCCTTCTTTTATATATTTGTTCTTTTTTCGGTCCCTTTTGTAGTCTATGAGATTACGTATCCAGGAAGAAGACATAAGGCAGGAAGCCAACTCAGTGGAAAAAAATATTTAAGTATTTTGATATAAGTCAGCAAATATGAAATTAGGATAATTTATCCACATTAAGGTGGAAACTCAACTAAGTGATATAGAAGTACTTTTTTAAGGAGTCAAAGATACTGAGGTTAAATTATGTCAATAATTTTTGTCTCTGATTAATATTAAAAATCATCCAAGAAGACAAAAACTACTTTTAACATGTTTAGTATTTTTGTATTTTTTTATGTTATGGATCTGAAAACAAACTTTTAGCCCGGATGAGGGTTTGAAATCAAATTTGAGGAGAACATTTAAAAAATATTAAACTAAGATTGAACAAGATTAAGGGTGGTGAAAAAAAAACCATTAACCCAGAAAGCCAACTAGGTGGGCAACAGTAAGCACTAATTGCCTAAGAACAGGGCGGGTGAAAACAAAATCAGCCCTTTGTTTTACGTCTTTCATCTTTTGTTGTCGTAATCTGCGACCATGAACAAATATTTTTTTTTGACAACTCAACCCCTGAAGATTTTAGTCGAAAGCCGTCAGGTATACGTAGCGGGAGGTCCCATCCACTACTTCCTACTTTTTGCATTAGCTCTGACTGTTTCTCTGCTAGTTTTTCTAAGCCTGTTTGTAGTAGAGATTGTCAAAGCCCATAATATTCAGGATATACGATTCATGTATTTATTAACAAGAAAATCTGAACAGAACCGGTTTTACGTTGATGTTAACCTTTATAAGGTCTTTGGGTCAATTTTGACCCATTTTAGGAAAAAATGTTATTTTTTTCTGAAGATTACTGCATTTATTTTTTGATATTTTATGACTTTTATTTATTTACAAATCTAAATAGCTATGAGAGGTTTTTAAAGGAATATTTTTGCTAAAAAAATATTTATTTAATTTTTTACACTTAAGGTCTTCGGGTCAAATTTGACCTAGAGTAAAAAGCTTGAGTTTCTGCATTGCTAAACAGGACATTGTGTGGCATAATTAAGCTTTTGTACCAATTAATTTTTATTTTCTTATATATTGAGCTTTGGCACCACTAAATTATAATGTATCTGTCTCTTGTGCTCTCATTACACTAGTAGTAATAAAAACGGGGGATCACCGGGATATTTTTTTACTTTTGCTATACGAAACTATCGTGTTGTTGTTGTTTGATTACGCTGCAATAATTATCGTTCAACAAATAAACACGGGACAAATAAAATAAAACGTTTCAAAATTTTAAATTGTGGTCTCTGTTTTTTCTTGTATACAAATGAATGGATAAAAATGCTTCGTCAGACGAAAAAGAAATTTGTGTAGAAAGTGAAGATCAACTGAAATATCCCAAGCTATCTGAGAGTTCTAGTGAGAATGAAAGTGAGATTGTGCCTTCTCAGGCGATGATATTAAAATATGGTAAAATAAAATATTTCAAGGAACTTTTTATAAAAATATATGGAAGAGTCCGAACAAAAAACATTGTCAGCATGTTAATGGGCTTCACCCGATATTCGTGTTCAAGAAAAACAAAGGAAAAGATTTCCAGTTTTCAGTTATTTTTCCTACCTCCCGTAATAAACATAATTTTGAAATATACCAATAATGAAGGTAAACGTGTTTATGGTAATGATTGGGCTGATGTTGATGGCACAGAATTTTTTGCATTTATTGAAACACTTTTGTTACCTGAAGTGTACAGGTCAAATATTGAAATTTCGGAAAGTTTGTGGGGTTCTATGAAAGGTAGATCGATCTTGAAAAGATTTATATTGAAAAGATTTAAAAATCTTTCAAGAGTAATAAGATTTGACTTCAGGGATACTCGCAGTGAATGAAGAATTTTATATAAGTTTGCACCAATTCGTGAATTGTGGAATCAACGGATTGACATATCAACAAACCTTTACAATCCATCTCAAAGTGTTACTATTGATGAGCAGCTAGTCGTATTAAGAGGAAGATGTCCACTACGTTAATACATACCATCAAAACCAGCTAAATATGGTACAAAATTTTGTGTACTTTGCGATCGTGCTACAAGTTATGCCTGATATTTTCAACCATATACAGGCAAAAAAGGAGCAATACCTGAAAAAAACAAGGTATGCGTGTAGTTTTTGATTTGACAGTTCGTCTGAAAGGCCATAATTTGACTGCGGACATTTTTTATATCTTGTCAATTGGGGCAAAAATTACTGGAAAAACAGATTAATTTAGTAGGAACTATAGGTAAAAATTTATTACCACAAGAAATATTTTATATATTTAAGGTACTCAAATGTTTGCCAAAAATTTTTATAAAAAATATACCTAACATATACTAAAATTTATAAAAAATATACCTAACATATACTAAAAATAGCTAGAAATAATATGTAGACTTTAATAACACACATAAACAAAGAAAATTTTTACCTATATATGGAATTTTCTCTTTGGGTCAAATTTGACCCAAACGTTAACGTAAGTAATTTTGAGGACCTTATGAAGGTTAAAAATTCTGACATTTGTTCGCTAGGAAATGTTGTTTTACTGCATTCGCAGGAAGTGCAATGTTTCCGTTGGTTTGATGGTATAAAATATCCGTACATATAGATGAAAGAGTCATGCCACATACTGCTCTTCAGTTTTACAAAGAGACCAGAACTTTAGTGAGGTCCACTCTTTTTGTTTTTCTTGTAAGATTGTGATAATATTATTGATCTACAATCATGTGTTTCATTTGTTTGATATTAAAAGTTCAATGGCAGCCATGTCATCGAGCATGGCTTATTTTACTGTTAAAAAAATTTAATGCTTGCTGAAAAAAAGAAAACGAGGCATTTTAACAAGCATTTAAATGTATTTAGTGAACGCCCACATATTACGTTATGTGGTTGTTAGCTATTCCAGATTTTTTCCACTAAAGCTATTATCACATCCTACCATTACCTAAAGTTTAAGCCAAATATCATATTTTTTTCATAACGTGAGTTGTCAAATTTATCTCAATTTGACCTTAACTCTCCATTAATATGCACCTCAAAATATGTCACTGATTTAGACGTCTAACGGTCTCCAGCCCTTAATGGCATAGTTCCCCTAGGATATGTACTAGCCAGCACTGTGAAAGCTTCTATAGTTACACACGTTAAAAGCTAAGAAATGCTTACGTGAGATTAGGCGAAACGCAACTGATTTAAATGGCTCATTATATATATGTTATGGAAGATTTAGTAAAACTTAGAAACAGGTGCGAGAATGTCGAATTTTATGTCAAATGGTTGGGCTTTATTATAATCTGGTCCGCTGCTTTTTTATTTTGCTAACTTTTTTTTATTAAAACTCGAATGTTCTGTTCACTTTTCTTTTTAATCACCATTTATGGTCAATCGTTTCTTATATATCGCAACGTTTAGGGCATCATGGTTCTTTGGGAAGAAGAGAGTGAGGCTCGGAGTTTTTAAAGCTAAATTCGCATTATATAAGGCGGGTTAATCACAAGGATAAATATTTTTTTTTAAAAAGTTGAATTTAGGCTCATATCTTTTTTATATATATTTTTAAGTTATTAAAGGTAGTGTTTCCGAATAGGAAGGCGTGGAAGGAATTCTTAATAGCATATGAGAAGCATTCAGTCTTCAATGATGGTTTAAAGATGGAGGTGGATAACGGGGCTGGTGTTTATATAATGAATACGATAGTTGGGATGTCGTACAGACTTCCGGACGAGTGCAGCACTTTTAAGGCTTAGATGCTGGCGGTAGCGAGGGCCGCGGAATTGATAGGGCAGAACGTGAGTGGAAAAAGCAACGTGATAATCTACGTTTACAGGTAGGGCGCGCCTAAGTCTCTAAAGGAACATTATGTCAGGTCTAGATTTGTGGACTGCTGTTAACGTGCTCTTAGGGCGATATTGGCGACACGCATAGTTAGGCTCTGTTAGGTTCTGGGTTATTGTGAAGTCTCTGTTAATGATATTGCCACTGAATTGGGAAGGAGAAGATAAGCGCGAGATATTGGGCTTGCTTGTGAGCCGGTAAGGCAACCATTGGGTTTCTATCATGATTTGATAAGGACTTGGAAAGTGGACAAAATGGGCCAAACCTAGAAAGACTAGGCTGACTGCAAGATCTACAGACTTATCTGGTCCAGGATAAACTAGAAAAGCACTGGCTTGCTTCTCAGAAAGAGCAGGGAGGCTCTAAGGCACTGCGTTGTGAGATTCATAACGAAAAAATGAGAAAGAAACTAAAGATTTCTGCAAGTTGTTCGGGGATGAGAAGGAGATGGAGATTGTGCAACCCTTTGTCTGCCACTGCCCTGGGCTGCAGATCCGCAGGGCACTTTTTAGATAAACGTATCTTTTCGACTCTTCTGAAGGGATTTACAATGGGCTTAGAGGCCTCTGGGTGGCACTCGTTATTACTCTTTGCAGCCTAACCTAAACTTGTTGTGTGGCTTATCCGTTTTCTGAATTGATTCAAAGGTTTTTCGAAGTAATAGCTTTGCTTTGCCAGGTGTAAAGCTCGTGTAAATGCTTGTTGTTTGTTACTGGCAAAATCTGTGTATACCCAAGCATCGGATACCAAGTTTAAGCCTTAGTAAAATTTAAGTTTAGTTATTAAAGTTTTGCAATTTCTAGGATCAAAATAAGCATTATTCTTTGTTGTGATTTGTGTTTAGCTTATCAAAAAACATGATGTCTAAATAACTACCTTAAATACCTGTTGCATTTTATTCTAAAAAGTATGTTTCTGAACAAATTTATATATTTTCCATAAAAAGCATTAATTTGTAAATATTTAAATATTTTATCTTCACTCCTTTGTACGCAAAACATTACACAAATTTTTTTTTTGTCATATGCAATTTAATTGTATATATCTTTGAATCTCAATAAAAATTTTGTCGTAATGTGAAATTACTGTAATTCCCGCAGTAAATGCTAGTCCCTTAATTTCCTTCCGACATCTTTTTGTCCTCCTAAATGCAAAACATTGCAAGAAAACTTCTTAAATTCCAAGAATAAAAAAACTTCATAGGCTGACTTCATAACTTGTTTGTTTTAATATCTCTATACACCAGCTATGTAACTTGGCTCCCAATTCATTTTAAAGTAACGGCAATATGATAGTTGTTGTGGTATTATTTTTAAAATTCAAAATCTCTATCCCAGCATTAAAATTGCCAACCAGTATACTTAACAAGTTGGTGTCTATGTAGGTACATTCACTTCAAGTTTTTAATGAGAACATACATATATGACTGTATATATGTGTGTATGTGTATATGCTAATATGCTTTTGTTTCTGACTATGTTCTGTCTGTGTATTTTACTTGGCAAATAGTGGTGGTTTTCTTTGGCTAAGAATCTCATTAAAGGCCAAAGCCATATATGAAGAAGATAGTGAAAGAAATATTTGTGCATTTAAGGGTGTTCTGCATACCCTTCAGCTTTGCAAAATTTGTCGAAAATTACGCCTTTGTTAAGCACATATTTTAACGCTAATATTGGTTTGAAATGCACAAATATGAACACAGATATAAGGCTCGCACATTTACACGTAACTTTGTAACTTTCATAATTATCTCAACACCAACAACTCTTTTGTTAAAGGGGTCTTTAGAAAACAACTTCTTACGGTAAAGTACTTAATCGAATAATGTCGAAACAAAGTGTTTTAAGAAAGCAATGCGTTGCACGTTGGGTTGAAATGGTTCGAAAGTGACGCTTAATTGAATTTTAAAATTAAGTTTTTGTATTAACATTTGGTATCGGATAAAACTAGATGAAATTCTACATCACTATGTAAATTTTCAAGCATCTATCTTGTCGGCTGACTCCATAGTAACGTGTCAAACTACAATATTTTTTGCATTAAACGAGTCCGTAATTTCCAAATGTTATTTTAAAAAAAAAAACCTTCAACTTCAGGTATTAAAGTTAACAAAAAGTATGTATTGTTTTTGAAAATATGTGTGAAAATATTTTTGACGATTTTTTTAAAAAAAAGGTCCAAAATTGGCCTATTTTCGATGATTCGTGAACCATAACTTCTAAGTTAGTTAAGGTTGGACTTTGAGTCTTATATTTTCTTAAAGTCTAAAATCTTATCTTGATATTACAATAAAAAAAAATTTGCGGTTTTGTTGCTCCATTTTTTGCTATTAACATTTTTCTGTTTGAATTCATGTTTTTTCAAAGTCATGTATTTAATAAAACTAACGTTCTATCAATACCTACTATTGTTGTTATTGTTGTCGGAGATAGGTGCGTGAGCAAGTTTCAGTCATCTTTATTCACGAGAGTGTTAAAATGGTTTTGAATGACTCCTACAATACATGAATTTTTAATTCATGGCCCCGAAATCATAAAATATGCCCTTTTACTGATTGGAGAACTTTCAGAAGAAGCTCAGGAAGCCAGAAATAAGGATTTCAACAATATAGGGAACACTGTGCTAGCAAAGGCAGCCGAGAAAAGTCGAATGAAGATATTTTAAATAGATTTTTTCTCAGTTCAGATCCATTCATATCTACCATTAATAAACAAAATGAGCGGAAAGAAAAGCAACAATTATCAAATTCCGAACTACAACTTTTGCTATCGCCTATTAGTTTTCAAGAAATCAATGAAAGTGAGAGTAATGATAGCGAAGATTATGATGATGAAGGTGAGAATGAACATAATATGGTTTCTTTTTAAGTGTATGACAAATATTAATAAACAAAAAAAATTATAAAAAATTATTTCGTAATTTTTTTTAAAAAGTTGTAAAATTCTCGAAATCCTTCAAAACCCAAATTCAGACTTTAAATTAAAGTTATATTCATATATATGCAAAATATATATGTATTTATTTTTTAGAAAGAAGACAATATAAGCTTTTGTTTGCTTCTCATTTTTTAAAAAAATCACTTTCCATTTTAAAATTACGGCGAAAATTCGGAAACAAACTATAATTTTTCGAAAAATAAAAATGTCTATAAAATCGTAATAAAATTTTTTCCGTGTATCTTTTTTTCAGTGTATGCCTTTTTATGCATATTTAACGATTTTAAAAAAAATTCAGAAAAATTTAAATTACGGCTCCCATGAATTAATCGCCACTTTCGGTGTCATCGAACCCACTGTGCATTGTTAAAAAAGATTTTGTCTTCATTTTAAAATATTTAAAAATAATATAATTGCAAAAAAATTAACAAATATTTAAAAATTTACGACTACAATTAACAGTTCAGTATTTAAATAATGCATAATGCATAACGAAAATATAGTTTTAGATATCGATATTTGGATCTTTCTCGCGAAATGTCTTCAGGGTTATAATTTTTTTATAAACATTATAAATTTTTCAATATCACGTCACTAAAAGTTAATTCTTGTTTCTCTGCCTATAGGTTTTTTGCAAACTAGGGATGTGATATTAAAAATATATTTTGTTTATAAAAAATTTATAACCCTGAAGATGATCTGCCAAGTAGTTCGTAATATAAGTATCTAAAAGTATTCTCTTTCTTTCCACAAAACTCATGAATTGAAGAAGAAATATTTATGACCTTAAGCCAAAACGAAAAAGTCTACAAAGTAAAAAGAAGCACCAGCAGGACAACGATTAAATATTAAACATTATTTTAAAACGTTTTTGAGCAGCAATTTACCCAAAAGTATCTTGGCAGGCTAGCGGCAAACCCGCAATATTTCAGCAACCATTTTATGTCGTTTATGTTCTTACCTAAAACACAGCCTGCGATTAAGGTTACTTAATTGTCAAATGTCTAGCTTAAGCTGACGACAGAAAGGAGTAGAGAAACTTATTCTGGTCACCTTTAAGTAAATAATAGACCCTTACCCTCTATCGTGTGAATGAACAAATTAATATTAAGTTCCAGAAGAAGTTTTCCATCTGCAAGTCTCAGAGTTTTAAATTTTTAAGATTATTTTTAATATTGAAAAAAAATCATTTCGAATATCATAAAATTCCAATCAAACGAAAGAACAGTTTATTAGTTATGCAAATCATTGCTTTATCCTTTGCCCCTAAAATGTTAAGGTTCATATAAAAATCTCCTTACATCAAGGCACGTTTTAAAGGGTACTTAAAATTCTGCATTGCCGAATTAAATGCTTTCATCTATTTTCTTTTTTTGCTTTTACATAGAATTGCTTAATAGCAGCCGCATACATTTTGTTGCTATGTTTTGTTTGACTTCCAAATCTTAAGTTTTATACTGATAAAATGGTTTGCCAAAATATATTCCATGTTTTCCATCTCCATTTTCTTTTTTTATCCTCTATACGCTTTGTATTGTTAGTATTCAAATCACACAAAATGGGTTTTATAGTCCATTTTAGTATTATTGGCTCATTTTACGACTTCTACTAATCTGTTTGTGTGATCATGTATGTATATGAATACAAAGCAATTGTGTATGTATTTATGTGCTTTCGGATACAATGTGTTTTGCTAATGTTTTTAATGCATTTAATTGCATTAAGAGTTGTAATTCTCCATCGTCTACCATGCAGTACTGCACATGCTAATAATAGTGGAGTTAACAAACAAAAACTGGCCGATAAACTTTGGCTCTATAAATATCCTATTAATTTTTAATTGTTATTTCAGTTGTTGCTACCATAATGCTAGTATTAGTAGTGTTATTGTGTATCTGTAACTTTTATTGCAGACTGTAAATACATTTAATATAAATTAAAGCTTTCTTTGCGCACAGCCATACACACGAAATTGTATGTAAAATAGGAAAACAGTTGTAAATAAAAGCCTTTGAACTTTGGCTTCCAGCATTGAAGCAGTACTTTAATTTAGTTGTTTTGACAGCTCTAGTAGATAAATACTTCTGCTAATTATTGTCAGACCTAAATTCTTTAAAAATAAGATGTGGGAAGATTATTTAAAAAAAATTTTAGATTTATTTTTGTTTCGAACACGACATAAACACAAGGCATAACTAATAAATCAGCATTATATTAAACTGTAATCAACACCTTCATATTTATAATTATTGAAAAAAATCAATAAATTTAAAACATGAGCCTTTTTTATATATTTTTTTAAGTCTTATTACTTACAATGCCCAAGGCTTGTTGACAAACAAAATTTTCTTTTGAATTTAATGGGACTACTTTAAAAATTCTGGTTTTCAAATTATTGATTTGTTTTTCTCCTTATGAAATTTTTTTTTTTTATTTTTTCGCTAGTTTTAGCTTTTTTTTTTTGCTGTTTTAGCTTTTTAGCTTTTTTTTCAACTTTTTAATACTTTTAACTTTAAGCATTTACCAGCATAATTTTGAGCAGCTTCTAGGTATTGCTTACATTGAATTAATACTATAAGCCGTTAACAACAACATGTTTCTACCTGCCTGGTTAAACAAAAAATGAGTATATGTGGAGTTTTATTTGAGTTATTTGTGTTATTGAAACCTAAAACAATTATTCTACCATAACTACAATTTCAAAATTGATAAATTAGTTATTCAAACAAAATTAAACCCCTTTAAGATGGAAACAAAGTAATAAGACATAATATCCCTACCACGTATAAGATGCAGATATAATTAAATAATGCTAATTTTATCAAAAATTAGAAAGCACTTCCAGCTCTGTGTGAGTAAGGCCAAACTGGCCACCCTATTACTTACTTTTCTTTCTGCAGTTAACTTTACTTCTTGATTCTTTGTCACTGGAAATATTTAAACGTAGTGTTGTGGCATCGTCTTCGGTTAGCATCTAACTCACAAGTTTTGAGTTTTTTTAATGGATTATAACAGTTGTTAGGTTGCAAGTTCAAAATAAAACAAAAAAGGAAGAGCGCTTTGTTTAATTGTGACAAATTTCATACACCCTTCACATTTTTTTTAATATATATCCAGCCATCTATTCTAGCCGAATAATTCTGATCTGTGAATATAATAATAAAAATACTTTGTGTAAGGTTTGAAGGCGATAGTCTTCCTAGTTTTTGAAATAATAAATTTTAAAAAATTTTAGCGTTTATAAGTACAATAGAAATATCATTTAGAAAGTTTGGGATCGAAAGTTTTAACAGTTTTAGACATTTCACTCACTACAAGCTATATAAAAGTTGTTTATTTGTATGGGGGGTTCCCCTCTACCTGCTTCTTTTCAACTTTTTTTTCCGGAATGCTTCATTACTTTTTGTAAAATATTTAAAGTTAATTGTGGTTAAAAATTCCGAGATATAGCGTATCAAAAATTTTACAAAATTTGTTTACTTATATGGGGGTTACCTCTTTCACTGTTCCTATTAAAATATTTTTTTTACTAAAATTGGCCTTATTGTACCATTTGTTCTTGTAGAAGATTCGAGGTTGATAGCTGTAATCGTTTCGAAAATTTCATTAAAATTTTTCCTTTGTATTAGAGTTGTCCCTCCCCCTAGTCCTGTATTAAAATTTCTCTGCTTCAAATATAAATTAATATTCACATTTATACAAAACTAGGGCTAGTAATAAGTTATTTATGTAACATTCTAGAAATATTTGCGCTTTCGTAACTTAAAGTTGTTGGCAGTAGTTGTTTTAATTTCGTTAAATCATTAAATATTTTTCCAGAAAAATAGAAAAGCTTTTAATAACTTCATGTGAAACAAACACCCACATATCTACTTATGTATGCAATATATTTACACATGTATACACACAAACATGCATACATATCCATATTTGTGGTACATAAGTACCCAGCGGTAGAAAATAAGTAGTATGCAGGCCTTCTGGAAGCTCTTATTTGGCAGACACAAGGCCTTTTTACCTCATTCCATACTAATACCTTTTTAGAAACCTAATTTATTTACAGGTCTTATTAAGCAGGGATTATAGAAGCTTTCCTGAGTAGGTCTTGGTTTTTGTATTTGCTTATTTTTCCTTGGAACGTGAGTTTTGTTTTCTAACTGTAGTTGCTACAAACGTAGTAAGTGCACCAATAGAATGTATATATACATACACATAACAAAAAACAACATTTGTAGAAGGGAGTAGGTACGCCTTTTCTAAGCCTTTCCTGAGAAGGCAAATGATCATAAGTACTGGAGCTAAAAAAAGGTCCAAGAAGCTGCTACAGAGGGCCTGTGTAGTGAAGGCGTCCAAAAGTCCGCCGCTGGGTTCTTACTACCCATCAACAAAAAGCACCCTCTATTGTTTTATTATTGAAAATTAGGTTCCTTAACGTTGTTCAACTATCCATTGGTCTTTGAATTTGCGTTTGTGATTAGCAGTATCGAGTGTAACAAATGTTCTTAATTAGTGTTAGGGTCTAGTAGTTTCAACATTTAATTAGATGAAATACTAATACTAAAATACTGAAATTAATTTATCGATAAGAAATGTATGACAATAAAAATGCCTGACAAAAACAATCGTATAATTATATTAATTTCTTTGCTAAAGCAATTAAAGCTTCTTATTTTTTGACTAAGAACCTCATAAGAAACAAAATATGGCAAAAAAATTTACAACAAGCGGACAGTTTTACTCTTTAGAAACTAAAGGAAAAAATATTTTATATTGAAGACTTAAATGTAAGTTTTTGTGACATTTCTACTCATTAGTGTCCAAAATGGTTATATGAACTTTATTGTTGTAATAACGGTTAAGTGGTATTTTCAACGTTAATTACAATTGTTGATTGTTAAACACTAATGAACAGAAACGCAAATTATACACTACAATATTGAAGACAATTATTAATTAAATGGAAATTCAAAATCAAATTGCAAATAACATTCCAATAATGGCTATTGCCAAGACACAATAGAAGACAATAATTATACAAAGCAATTACAAGAAAACACAAAAAGCATAAAGGTGTGCTTGATAGTACCAAGTACTGAATATCCGCAGCAAAATACTCTTTTAAATACAGTTTTGAATAATGTGAAGATTTGTTTATGCTAATGCTTTTCACGAACCACTACCCTCCTTTATTTAAACTAAGGCTGCTTGTATCCAGAGTCAATAAACCGTGTCTCTCCATTAGGCTCGTTGTTCATGTAAGCATTGTCATTTAAGTACAAGCCCCTTTTTCGAGGATAAGTGCGGCTAAAAAAAGTACTGTCGTAAACGTTAGCTGTTTCTAGCCAGAGGTCTCTGGTCTATTGCTAATCGCTTTAGAGCCAGAAAATGTGAGAAAAGGAAAACCTTAACCTTATGAGAAATTAAATAATTTAACTAAGCAGACAAAGAAAAATAAATGTTTAGTAGTTATTTAAAGTGCAAATTTTGTGAAAACTTTTTGTAACCTAGCCTTTCCATACCCTTATCAGCAGAAATATATCTTAATCGGACGATTGGAGACCTAATCTGGCCCATTTTAAAGGCATTGTACAACAACACTTTGTGGAATGTTTGCAGCCTTATGCAGTGGCATATGTGGTTTTCTACAGTTTCTTTTATTCTTTATAAACATACAAAGTGTGGCCATTGTTTTTGTTATTTAGCTTCACGGAAATTTCAAAAATATCGCAATCATCTCAGCCTTACCGTGGGTGCTTTTTTCCATTCAAGACCTATGTATGTCCCCGAACACACATCCTAATTAAATTTCCTCTGAACAATTTTCTACGTTTTTCCTTATCTCTTCTTAAAAACGCTTAACTAACCACATTTTGCGGTGCATTTGCAGACTGGGGCATTAGCAGACGAGGTGCTCCATAGTCTCAGGTATGCCTCGATTTTTTTGAAACTAACAAAAAGGAATACCTGCTTTGTTATCTGGATATAAAAGAACGTTTGTTTAATTTACTTAACGTAGAATCGATATTAAGGCACTTTGGTCTTTTCCCTTTTTTTTCAATTTCTGTCACCAAGCTCTGAGATTCCTTGTTCACTTTACCCTTCCATCGGAGTTTTGATATTCCTTTTCTGCATGGTCTGCCATTAGGTTCAGATTCAAACGATTTTATAGCCAGAGTATCTTTATTCATTCTTACTAAAAAACAAAAGCAAACGTAAGCATTAAATTTTATGTCCCCGAAACTATGTGTTTAAATATAGGAAAACAGCTTATAAAACTCATTGTTCATGTGACGTAGGTATTTTCTCTTAAACAACCCAAGCACTGCATCATCTTTTTTGACAAGCACCAATTCTTCAGGTTCATTTTTGTCTGTTGGGAGTTGGCTTTTCTTTCAAAATGCTTACTTAGCCAACGTATCATCTCTTGGCCATTATTGTTTATCTCAAAACTGATGCTGCTTTTTTTGTGGCCGTGCCGAAGTAAATGAAATTGTTGAATATTTCATAGCTGTTGGTTTTATCTTTCACTATTTACTAAAGTCTCCTAGACATCTTATGCGCCCATACCATCAACTTTTTTATCTGCATTTACTGCCAGACCTACTTTAGCTGATTCCTTTTCGAATTTTTTTTAAAGGGGAAGTTACTGGTCACAATGTCTGCCCCATGATTTCGATATCGTTAACGTAGGAGAGTAAAATATGTTTTGCATATAGCATGCTAGTTCTATTTACATTTGCGTCTTGCATAACTTTTTCTAAAAGGAATTTGAAAAGATCACGTGAAAATCTTGTCTCTTTATCTTAATCCCGTTTAGTACCGCAAGGCATACAGTTGATCTTTTTGGTTTAACCGAAGATGTCACCAGTTAAGGTTATTTTGCAAAAATTTATTAGTTTTTTGGGAATACTACTGCACTGGATATAGGTCATCAAGCAATCAAACACTCAGTCAAAAAATCAATCAATCATGGCCAGGGCCAGGGCCCACTCGATCTCTAAGGACTTTCAAAACTCTTCAATTGATTGAAAGCAGTTTACGAGAAAATCCACTACTTTTATTACGGGGAAAAATAGTCTCACTGGGACTCCCAAGAGTGATTATTCATAAAATTTTTTTTAAAGAATCTAAAGTTCCATCCTTTTAAAATTTAAATCGTTCAAGAACTGAAAGAAAGTGACTTTAATTTACGCAAACATTTTTGTAAAACGATGTTGCGGCATTTTCGCACTGAAGGTCCCATTTTTTGAAGCGACGAGGCTCATTTTTACTTAAACGGCCACGTCAATAAAAACAGCTACCGTCACTGGTAGCTCGATTGAAACATCAAAAACCATTGCATGGTACTAGCGTAACTGTTTGGTGAGGCATATTAACGTATGAGATAACTGTACAATTTTTTTTAACTAACGAGGTCAGGCGGCGAAAGTCATCTATTGTACCCTTCACACACGGAATTTCAAGAAGATGGGGCAACTGCATATACAACTTGAGCTTCTGGAAAATTTTCCCCAAAAACAATCAGTCGCTTTGTAGACAGATCCGTCCACCGATCTAACTTTCTCAGATTTTTTTAATGGGGCTACCTGAAAGAGAGGGCTTATAATAACAATCCATAATCTCTTGTACCTTTTAAGGAAAATATTCGTCGAGAAATCAGCTCAATTGCACCAAGTTTACTGCAGCGTGTGGCGCAAAAAACAAGGCTCGGTGTTCAACTCGACGGAAGACACTTGCATGATATACTCTCTAAAAAATAAAATCCGCATTTTCATTCTATCGTTCAATACCCTTAATAAGAATTTGTGTCAATTATTTCTTTTAAAATTAATTTTTGTTTTTATTAAAGTTTGAAAACAAAAACCTGTCTCTAGACACCCTGTATCATATTTTTTTTACGGCGAAGTCTTTTGCCTAATTTAGTTACCAGTTGCTTCCTCGTGGGGCTTTAATTTCTCACTGTTAGCCCAAAGATAGTTTTTAAGACGTTTTAATGTCATGGTCTTTGATTTGTATATTTCTGATTAGGGAGTTAATTTGGTGGCAAAGTAGATGAGTCTCCGGGTAAGCATGAATCTACAGCCAAACTAATGTCTTGTTTCTTAGCATCTATAGCACAGCGAATCACCTTATACTTTTTAAGTGCATCCGACAGTGCGTACACTGCCTCTTCTCTAAAAAGATTTTGAACATTCCAGATGCAGATTTGCAAATTGTGGTTCTTAAAGCGTTGCGAGGGGAGACCCTTTATTTTATTCGTTTCTTCATAGTAAATAAGTATTTTCAATTTAGTTTTTTTTTTTTTTGTAAATGAAGGCGCGGAACTTTTTAGCTAACTACATGCAAGATTTTACAATAATTTAATAATAGCTTGATAGTGTTTACTGTAAAGGGGACTCGCTATTTTAAGTTTTATTGTTTTCTAAGGCTTTTTGTGAAGAAATATAACCTAAACTGCTGCATGTGCCTGCTTGGCTCATTTTAACCGACTAAGTAGAAGCATTATTGGTTAACAAAAACTTAAAAAAATAAATAAGAATAATAAACAACTAAAGGAAAGAGTTCAAGAAACATCGAAAATTAAAATCTAAATTTTACGAAATGAAAGACTCATGTTGACAAGGTTTGTGTTAAACGACTGTAAGTTTCTTACTTATTTTAAGTTTATGTCAATTCCTTCCATGATTTAAAATTGGTTTTACTAGGGAAATTTTTTCGAATACATTTAATTTTTATATTTTCGGTATTCAGGTAAAAATAACCGGTTCACGGAATTAAATACTTAAGCTGCATATGACATGTATTTGCTTTATTAAAAAAATTTGGTAAAGTCCTGACTAAGACTGTATTAGCTCTAGTTTAAGAAGTTTAAGTTGAAATTTAAATTATTCTAAAATTTTCTTTAAAATTAATAAGTTAAAATTTATGTAACATTGATGTATCTTTGCAAATGTTTATCTGTTGCAGACAACACTTTAACTATCTTAAATTACTCTTAAAAAACTACTAAAGTACTATATCATTTTTTTCTTTTTTGGTCATTCTTCTGGGATGTCTTGCTCGTCTCTCTATCATCTCTTAACAAACAATGCAATAATCATGCTTGATGGTCGCTTCAATTTGTTGTCTACATAAATTTAAAATTACACCATGTTGATTGGTTGGCATTGTTCCATTGTCAATGGAATTTATCGAAAATGTTGGCCAACGACAAAAACTAAACAACAAAACTAACTAACAACGCACGGAACAAAAAAATATAAATAAAACTCAACGTTGCAATGTTTAACCAACAATTACACAAACGATCACTTAAAATGTCCTTGTTTAATACTTGTTGGCTTTTTAAATTGCTGCTTATTTTTATCCTTCATTTGCTTTCTGCTGCTTACATTTTAATAATGCCTGTATGTGCGTGTTGTCGCATTTGATGGTTCGGTTAATTGCAATATAAAGGATTTGATGCTGCAAAACACTGGCTCGCTGTTAGTTCGATACTTTTAATAATTGGTGCTGCAAGTGTTGCTGTCCCACTAGCCTTACGTGTAGCTGCAAGTAAGTAAAGCAATAACTTAAATTGTTTTTGGTATTTTTTGTTCGTTTAAGCTCTCTCATTTTTTTGTCATTTTTTGTTTTTTCTTATCAACGCAAGAACATCCAATGTGTCATGTTTTGCTTATACTTTGAAACACAATAACAGAAGTTTTTTTATGCAACCTAGAACGATTGCCTCTTTTAGGTTCTATACTTTTGACTACTGGTTGCCATGGTTTACATAATGTTATATGAATCCTTGTACGGGTGTGTGTTGTTGAAAACTGATATGAAAAACACCTTTCCGGCACTTTATAACATTGCAAAGTTATGATAACGAAAAACTCATAACAAAGTAATATAAGAAAAAAAAAGTTTTTTTCGTTTGGGAAAAATACTTCTTGAATTGCTTTTTTATGCCAGTAAGATTGAGTTTTATATTAGTTGTTTTGCACTTTAACATAGTGTTTTCATTAATTTTTACTTAGTGTTGCTCGTTGCTTATTATTGCTGTTTTCATTTCATTTTATTTAAAATTTTCATTATTTAATTTTATTTTATTTTTTTTTTTTTGTTTTATTCTATTATGTTTTTATTTTATTTTATTTTATTTTATTTTATATTTTTTTTATTTTTTTTATTTTATTTTATTTTATTTATTTTATTTAATTTAATTTTTTTTTTATTTTATTTTATTTTATTTTATTTTATTTTATTTTATTTTATTTTATTTTATTTTATTTTATTTATTTTATATTTTTTTTTATTTTATTTTAATTTAATTTATATTATTTTTTTTATTTTATTTTGTTTCGTTTTATTTTATTTTATTTTGTTATATTTTATTTTATTTTATTTTACTTTATTTTATATTTATTTTTATTTTATTTTATATTGTTATATTTTATTTTATTTTATTTTATTTTATTTTATTTTTTTTTATTTTATTTTATTTTACTTTATTATATTTTATTTTATTTTATTTTATTTTATTTTATTTTATTTTATTTTATTTTATTTTATTTTATTTTATTTTATTTTGTTTTATTTTATTTTATTTTATTTTATTTTATTTTATTTTATTTTATTTTATTTTATTTTATTTTATTTTATTTTATTTTATTTTATTTTATTTTATTTTATTTTATTTTATTTTATTTTATTTTATTTTATTTTATTTTATTTTATTTTATTTTATTTTATTTTATTTTATTTTATTTTATTTTATTTATTAAAATATTTTTTTTAAGCTTATTTTTCTTAATATTTTTTTTTTTTTGTTGTCTGAAAAAATTTTAAAAACAACAAAATTTCGTTTTAAATTTTTACAATTATTTTTCCCTTAGTTAAACTTCCTGCTACCTCAATCAATCTTTTTTGTTTAAATTAGCACTTAATTTCTTGACAGTTACACATACAAAAACCTAAGCAATTTTTTCTTTAACCTTTTACAAACTTACTTAAGATTATTTTAGTTTCCAAAGGCTTTAATTAGTTATTTTCAAAACTACATGTTTCTTTTGAACTATTTTCTTTCTTAAAGGTGCTCCATTCGAAGAACGTTTACGTGTTGCCCTACAACTGTTGGATCAAGTGCCTTTAATTGATGGGCATAACGATTTACCCTGGAATATACGAAAGTTCCTGCACAATAAACTCAATGACTTTAAGTAAGTACACTTTGCCAAGTACTTTAGCTGTTGTTAGTAAGTATATTGATTGATTGCTTTTAAGAGTGTATGTACTTGTTAGTGTGTATATTCATGTGCATATACAAACACCATACTAAGCATTAAAACACTTTATTTCTTTTACTTTTAGTTTTCTTTTTAGCTTCCTTAATATATTTTTTTATTCTGTATTGCTTTAATTAATTGCTTTATTTGAGCTAAGTTCTATGGTTTAAATATGTATAAAGAAACAAACTTGCTAATCTTTTCCTCATTTACTTACAGTTTTAATGAAGACCTCAGAGAAGTTATGCCTTGGAAAAAAAGTCATTGGAGTCATACGGATTTAACGCGGCTGAAAAAGGGGCGAATATCAGCACAGGTATGAATTAATTAATGTATAAATTTCTTAATGAAGAGTAGGTGGATAAAAATAAAGAAAAATTTAATTATATTTTTGTAACAAATAAAATGATGAAACGCTTATATATAACGCTATTAAAGATGACAGGTATTAGCAGGTATTTTTATAAAAGTCATAAAATTTATCTCGAGCTCTTATCATATTTCCATCTCTAATATTTTAAAACTAATTTTAGTTTAATCACATCTTTTTAGTGGAGTGTTTAATTTATTCTCTATTTTTTTAGAAAAACTTTTGCAGTTAACATTTTCATAAAATTTCCTTTTTTTTTCTTTAGTTCTTCAGTTATTCAAGTAAACAAATTTTAGAATCAGGTTGTCGCATTCAATTCTCTTTCTTTAGCTTTTGATTTCAACTCGCGTTGTGTACAAATAGAACTTAACTTTACCATCGTTGGCTTAAATCAGGTAAAAGAAACTAATAATATAACAGATATATGTTTAAGTACGTGTGAAGTTTCATGCAAAATTCAGTATACAAATTCCACATTGTTGTTCGTGTAATTCAACAAGCAAGCGACAATAGTTCACATTGTTTAAAACCTCTTCTAAAATTGATTCAAATTTCTAATATTTCGCATATAAGTGATCGTGTTCGTGTTAAGATAAACAAGTAAGAGCGCTATATTTGGCTTTGTCGAATCTTATATACCCTTCACAACGTGTAGATATGTCACACTAGCCTACCCTACTTGGTGCTGCACGGGAATAATCTTAAGAAGTTAAATTTGGAAGCAATTATTTAACTTAAAAAAACGGGTAAGTTACGGCTTTCGATTCAAATTAAAATTTAGCTTATTCCATATAGATATCAACGCTTTTTAAATAGGAATTCGCATACGAGTACTTATATTTCAATTCGAGTCGAATGCTGAAATATACCCTCTAATATTATTAACAAAATTTTAACAAAAACATTGAACTCATAAGCATATACATACATACAATTATGTGTGAAATATGCAAGCCAATCTTAACAGGATGAATCTCAAAGCTAAGTTTATAGCTTTTCATAAAAAATTAAAGGGTGATTAGGTACTTTACGCTTTAACACATTAAAATTTCCACTCCTTACCTTACACAACCTCAAAGAATTTTACAATGTTCTCGAAGGGTAAAGATAAAATTTCTAACCGCAAATGAATTTGCATTTAGGAACACAGCCTTTCTTACCGTTGTACAGATGTCCATTATTTAAAGGGGCGCATTTTTGCAGATATTTCGATTAAATTTGGAATAGATAAGTTTTTTTGTATAGAATCAAAGTTTGTTAATTGTGGAGATGATCAGTTCCTTTTTCGACCTAGTTCCCATACATATGTCCTCACTGCTTAGGAGTTTGGGGCTATAATTGTCTCGAATATTACTCTAGCTTATAAACAGTACAAACAGTTTACTCTCTGCTTTTTTACTTCATAATTTTTACTTTTAAACCTGTAATATGCGAACAAAATTCATAAAAATTTAGTCTAGTAGAATTTATAAGCGTGGTCCCGCCTACTTTTTTGCCTTACAAATTTTTTTCCATTAAAAACCTTATATATGTTTACAAAGTCTTTAAAAAATCAGTGCAGAGAAGTACCAGTATTAAAAGTTAAATTTTTTAGGTAAAAGTACTGTTAGATTTTATTTATTGTGGGCGTGGCACCACCCGCTTATAATGAAATACATATAGGGATTTTAACCCCCTTCGAGTGACAACGGGAAACTTGAGGAGGTTTTTATCCTAATTTTTTTAAAAGTTTATATGACAACGCCTTTAGGGGGTGGATATATTAGTAAAATGTTTGCAAAGAAAAATGAGTTCGGCTCAGTACTACATTTAACCTATCACGGGCACCCTGACAGCTAAAGGGCGGTTTATTAAAATTTCCTAAACTTTGCTTTTGAGCCCCTTTAGGTGATGGAGATATGGAATAAATATGTTTAGGGATTTTTGGCAGAGGAAACTAATGGAGTTCGATGGTGCACTTTATTTACCTAAGGCCGATTTTAGGAAAGTTATGGGCGTTCTTATATCCCGTTTGTAAATTTTGTACGGTAAGCTTCTTAGGTGATGGTAATTGTGGGTGAGTATTTTCTAGGAAAACGTTTGAGAAGAAAACCCATTAGGGATATTTGATACATTTTATTCTTCTAGGGCCACTCTGGGGAAGCTATGGGCGTTTTTACATAATTTCTGTTAATTTTATACGGCAACCCCATAAGGTACTGGTGATAGGGGGAATGTATATTTTGGCAAAGGACATTCATGAAGATCGGTCGTATACTTTATTTCTCTAAGGCCGACTCTCGGGAAGTTATAGGCGTTTTAACATAATTTTTGTATTTTTGTAAGGAAACCCCCTTTTTTTACTTTGTTACCAGCACATCACTTACCATGCAGTGCATTGTATTGGTATCAGGAAAATAGATTAGAGGTGGGCAGCCCTGTTAGGGGCTGGAGATAGGGGGTAATAATGTTCAACAAAAATTTTTGTGAGGAAAAATTAATGGAAGTCGGTCTAACATTGCACCCGTGTAGAGGCAACTCCGGGGCAGATGCAGAGGTTTTAATGTACAAATTTTAGATTAATAATTTGAGGTAGTCGTGATTACTGGCTTATATATTTATCAGTTAACAGGTGATTTTTTAATAGCAAAATATTCGCAGATATAATTGATGTTTTGATACCACAAAGAGGTCCGAGAAGTAATAACGGGGTTTAGAAACTTAATTTCATAGATTAAAAGGGCAGACGGACATAGCTAAATTAGTTTTCCTATTTAAAAGGATCTTGAAAATATATTTCTTATGGGGTCACAAATGATTACTAAAGAAATTACAAACGGAATATACACACCTATCACTACTGTGAAGGTTATAAAAAGAGAAATTTTTAGCGGCGTGTCGTTATGATATCAATGATTTAAATATATTTTTTAACTTTTAAAAATGTTTGTTTTTTTCAGCCGGATTTATTTTAGTTTAGGTATTTCAATAACAAAAAAATTATTTCCTGACAACAAATCTTGAAAACTACGTGACGCCTAAATAAAATAAGAATTGAAAAAGACCTCAGCTTAATTTAAGATTTATTATTGATAAAGTAGTAAACTGTTACAAAGTTAATAAACTGCATCAAGGATTCAGATAAAGTAAGACGTGTATGTTGTATATACAAATGAAATACATATTTGTATATACAACTGTATGTGTATTACTATTTATAGATGATTGTACAACAATGTGAGGCGTCAAAAACACAATAAATTTCTCGATGAAAATATGCTAACAATGACCAAACATTTTGAAAAAGGTTTTTTATTAAAAGAATTTTTGCAAAAACTCAAATGGAATGTGTGAACATGCACGAATAAGTTGTCACCACAAAATGTTTCACACCAAACATGTACATGACTTGGATTTCACATTTGTATTTGTATGAAAGTTTATTCTTTCTTTATTTTTGAAATACTTCATAGAAATTCGACTTAAAAGTGTTAAAAAATGTAAAAGACTCAAAGAATACAACAACAGCATATAGAAACAGATACTATATGGTGTTGTTGTATCACGTCATTATTGCAAAAAAAAGGGGAAACAAAAATTCAGTTGTCTGTGTTGTAACTTTGGAGAATAAAAGCTTTAACAGAAAGATAAAGTAAATAAAGCAACGAAGACACCGATAAATTGTGTTTGTATTAAAGAATAAACTAAACAATAAAATCCATTTAAAGGCAATATATTGCATATTTAAACGGTTTAACTAACAGTGGGTAAAAGGTATTAAAACTTTCTCAACTTTAAAATTTTTGATATCTGGTAATTATAATCCTTTTTGAAAAACAACTTTGAATTTAAGCAAACTAACTCAAATTGTATTAAAGCTTTATCTATGAAATTCAATTTTTTTTTAACAATTTACATTTTACTGCTCTGCCCTTTAGGACAAAATCAAGGAACATAGTTTGAATTTTACCGTTTCCGTTTTCTGCTCATGTCTTGAGCTTAGTAGTACATGCTTAGTAGTTTAATACATAGACGTTATATTTAAATCACGTTAAGGCAATAAATAGAACTAAACATCTTGTTAAAACATTGTCGAAATTTATCTTCTAACAAAATTGCACTAAAACAGTGCAACAAATTATTTATTTAAAAAATGTTTTAGAACAAAAAAAAATTAAAAGGAAAAATCAACTGAAAGCAAAAGGTGTTAAATGGCAAAAGAAAGCATGTTTCACAAAGTTGAACAAACCAAACGACAAGATTGTTAAGAAGTTGCAGCAATTTGTATAAAAATTTTAATAAAAACTAAACGTATGTAGGTTGCAAATAGCGAAACTAAAACTTTTTAACTTATGTAAAATTTAGAAATTTTCGGCAACTCAATTTTACGTGATTTATAATGTTAAAATTATTAAAATAAAATAATTGGTAATTTTTGTCACTACGTTGCTTTTCAGAAGGATCCTTTTTAGAAGCACGATTTAAATTTTTAGATGTCCTAGATGTTATTAATATTTTAAAGTTTTAAACGTTATACAGCCAAGAGAATAAGCACATGTTTTTTAATGCAATATTTAAGCTAAAATAGTTCGTGCAATTGCAAATCAGTTAAAAATGGACGTCGACATTTGCTAATGATACTTCTTTTCTCAGTACTCATAAAATTTCTAAAGAAGCTTGAAACGATAAGATAATCATGCAATTAAGAATGATTTAGTCGGTCAATTCCGACCACAATATACCCTACACTACTAGCACAACTATACATATGAAAAATAGTTGGTGGCATAATAAGCTTTAAGCACATCCAATTCTGCTCTTTCGAAACCTCTTTTAGCATGGTGGATAGCCTCGCAAAGTGGGCCAGAATCAAGTTTTTTCAGAAAGAGTTTAACCATTTCCGTTAACATAAAATTTTTTATGAATTTAGCAGGGGAGTATTAAGGCTATGCTTTGGAAAATAATATCCTTAGGTAGCAAGTTCCACTTTATTTATTATTAAGTTATGCCCTTTTAGAAATTGACATTTCAAAATTTTTCAAGATCTTTGTTCAGTTTTTTTTTTAATATCAGATCTAGTATATTAGCAATTTTCTTGGAATTTTTCCCCAAATAAGAAATACACATTTGCTTATTTAACAACTACAAACAAGTTGAATTTTCAATGTTTACCCAATAAGGTACCTTCTAACTTTGTTTTTTTAAAAACTCTCTTTGAAAATATTTTAAAAAATGTTTTTTTTTTCTGAGAGATAGTTGATGTGCATCTCTGCTTATTGAGTAGCTTTAATAAAAATAATTACAATTACCCATTCAAAATATGTTATTTTGCAAAAAAAAAAAAACTTCGACGCCACTAATTACGTTGAAGTAAGTCATTATCTAAGAATCAACCATATACAAGGTGGGCCAAAAGAAGTCATCCGATATTATTTGGTTCTTACCATTTTTCTAAATGGAGAACTTCGATTCTGTTTCTGGATTATGTTTATTTAAACCTTTACTAAGCGCCGTCACAATTGATTGCTCTTCGGGCTCGTTTTATGGCATTTTCATCACCTCTGCCAGAACTTCGTGTCGACTGTTGTCCTTGATGGCTTTCAAGGTCTCGAGTTTGCTGATGTTAGCAAAGGACTCCAAAAAATCCCTCAAAAAAGTCTGGAATGGTCAAATCGGACGATTCAGCAGCCAATGTAACTCGCTAAAACGAGAGACGAGGTGACTTGGGAACGCCGCGCCTTTAAAATATCCGATTTGGTTCGCAAAGTGTATATTGTTGCTCCCTCCTGTTGGAACCACATTTTTTCAAGTCCTAATTCGTTCAATTGCTTCAGCAAAAACTCGCCTAACTTGGTCCTATAGTGGGCAACATCTACTGTTGTCATTTGACCAGCCCGATAACTACTTCATTGTGAACAGCGCACCATGTAGTCACCTTCAGCGGAGATAATGGCTCCTCATGCATAACTCTTGGATTTTTGATGCCCTAGAAGCGATAGTTTTGCTTGTTAACGTACTCGCTGAGGTGGAAATGAGCCCCATTGTTTATTATGTTTTGGTCAAAAAATCGTCCACTTCGGCATCGAGATTGAAGTTGGATTGGGCTTAGGTAACACGCGTTTTTCGGTCGATAAGTAGCAGCTCATGCACCAATTGAACCTTTTGCGGGAGCATGCGCATGTCTTTAGCCAAAATTCCCCTTGGGGACGACCGGCTGATGGCTAATTGCGAGTCATGGCGTCTGGTCAATGTTTCTGGCGACATTCTCGCCAACAGTGATATTCTCGGCCGAACTGACAGTCCTGGGCCGGCTACTCTTTTCAACGTCTCGTGTTCTTGCATTTTCTTAAAGGCTGGTGGCGCAGAAATTTGCGCTGCGCCAATACCACAGACGCACCATTGTTATCCAAAAAAATAGACACGATTTTTCCGCATTCTTGGGGGTGTATCGCTCCATGGCTTGTTCACTTGTATCTTGTTTGCAACTATCAAAACAGATTTGACATTGGCCGCTAATTTAAAAAAAAGAGTATTTTCCAATCGGGGGATTTTGTTTGGCCCACCTTGTACTTAGATATTTGAACCTGGGTCATACAATATTTTACCGATTTCCAAAGACAAGTTTTAACTTAGAAAATTTGTTTTCGGTTTTGAATCGCAAGACCACGGTGTCAAAAGCAAATAAATAAAAATATAAGTTGTTTATACATAACGGATTTTGTAACAATATTTATTTACATTCTTTATGGCGACAAACAAATAATTGGTGACGTGTCATTATATTTTTGGATTTTTTAGTAGTTAAAAATGTGGCTTCTTCCCGATAATAAAAGTTCGGTCGTTTGTCTTAGCGCTCTTTTAAGCGAAAAACGGAACACTGTGGGTCGATTTGTATAAATAATAAACATGTTCTGATGTGCGATGGAATAATTTGGATATTATTCTCTTTAAACACATGTTGGTGTATATATTTTGTGAAGACGCCACCTTTGAATGCTTTACTTATTTAAGGAATTTATATAGAAAAATGTTAAAACTTGTTAAAGCAACACTTTAGTATAATATTTTTTACTTTTACCTTATAAGTCCTCAAAAGCAAAGTTTTTATCAAATCATCATTCTGTTCATCTGTCTGCGTCCTAATTAGTTTCAAATTATTTTATTTGTATTTTTAATTAAAGTCAAATTTGTAAGTGTATATTCCTCAGAAACTTAAATTAGAAGGTGTGTACTGCATGTGTAACATCATGATGATTCTCATCCTTGTCACCTTAAATGTTGCCTTGGAGATAAGATATTTTAGTTTCTTAATAATAAAATAATATTATTTCTTGCAACTAACCCTAAATTCATTAAAGCCATCTACCAAGCAGTAACGGTTTCCTTAATAACAAGGGAAAGGGAAAAAAAAAAGAAAGAACTAAAACTAAAACTTTGATGATGGTTTGTCATTTGCTCAAAGTACATGGCTGTTTGTTATTCAAGTGTGCTGGTCAGATTTAAACTTCATATACTATAAGGAAATAATCTTAATAAGATTACTATGGTTTGTTTTTAACTCTTACTACTCCACTTTGTTTGTATAAAAGCGAATGTAGGAAACCTATCTTTAAGCAAAAACATAACGCTCGACAGATATAGAAATAGTGAAAAAATTAAATTTTTTTGGCGCAACAAAGGTACTTTTTATAACTTCTAGACCAAACAAATTTAGAAATATAATATAAATATCGATTTACAGGTACTGACCCCAATTGAGGTTAAAATGTCACATTAAGAAAAATAATAGTTCTTAGCTCCTTTTTGTGCACTTTTTTCATAAGTGTTATACTTTTCTGCATTTATTGAGATGATAAGTCTAGATATATAGAAGTAACGATTGTTGAACCATAAAGAGGTCGGAGGCGAACAAAAAGTACTATGTTATATTAAGCATTATTTTTCGTGTTATAAAATTTTAGTCTACAGATATCAAATGAACAACTATTCAACAATTAAAAGTTCAAAAGACTACTAAGCGGACAAAAAGTAGTACCCTTAAATATTCGTGCCTTTCTGCATTTTTGGAGATTATTAGTCTAAAAATATAAAATAGAGTACTATTGACCCATGCTGATTTAGGAAAGCAACAATGTGAAAAAAGTAGTTTTTGCAAATTTTTTAAACTCTTTTCTATATTTTTAAATCAAAAGTCCAGATATCTGAATTTGACTTATATTTTGGATACTGCTTTTCCCGTTCTAGATTTAGAATTTTAGAAATATAAAAATAAGGACAGAACTATTGGACTAAAATTACTTTCTTACATATTTGGGAGTTGTTGACTTTTTTTTGAATTATAAGTACACAGAAATAAATACAAGAGATTTTTAATTAAAAAATGTATAATGTTAATGAAAAATTTAATTAATTTTTCATCAATAAACGATTTTGCAAAAACAAGTAACATCTTTTAATAATAGTTTAATCAGCATTTGTTCCAAAAAAAAATTTGATGTCAACAATTAAGAATTTAATTAAATTTTTTTCAAAACATTAACATTTTTAATTTTATTTTATTTATAATTTATTTTTATATTTTTTGTATTTATACAAGCTATTCTCTTTTTCAAAGTGTAATGTGAACAATTTGATTTATTTACCTTAACATTATAAAATCACCACAAGTCAAACGAGCATAACCCAACAAGCAACCCCAAAGGCAAAATCAAGAGACAGAAAATCCAAACTGAAGAAAAATTAAAAATAACAGAAAACCAAAAAAAAAAAAAAAAAGAAAATAATATTAAATAAAAAGTGTTCGATCCAATATAGCATTGAACCTGTTATCTTCTGGTTGCCAGGCTGGGGCCTTACCACTAGACCACAAATACATTGAATTTTTAAAGGTTAAATTCTTGTTTTTTATGTTTATTTTACTAACGAAAAATTGTGTACAAAATTGTATTGGTGATTTAAGCTATGTAAATAAGCATTTCTGTTGGCATTTTATTTGCAAATACAATTAAACATTTAATAAAAGCAGTTATCTTTTAAATTAAAAACCGAAAATTTTTTTTAGTTAATGCGTTAATTACAAAAAAATGGAAATAAATTTTTCTGCGTTTATAAATATTAGAACTTTGTACTACAGATCCGTTTAGAAGTTGGAAGCCATCTTTTTGAACAAAAAGTGCTTGTTTGAAGAATACCAATTTATACTTGTAAAATTAAGGACCCAATAAAAGGTCGGAAGTTTCCCTAAGCAAAACAAAAATTAGACATTTTCATTTTTAGGTAATTTGCATTATTTTAAAATTGTTAATTACAATTTTTTTTATCCTATATATGTATATGTATACAGTTATATTAGTACCATATCCATATTGACCTTGGAAATAAACTTAGAGAAAAAAAGAAGTTTTTTTAAATTTTTGAGACCTTTTTCATTTTTTTTAAATTATGGGGCTAGAAATATTAAATTAAGGGCATTGTCCCATATTAAGCTGGAAAAGCACCTTGCCTTTGAGATCCCAGCAAAAACTAACATTGCTTTGTAATGAGTTAAAATCCAAAAAACTCTTACTAATTGGCTTTTAACTCATTACTTTAACATGGCGATGACATTGGAGGCAAGTACATTCGTGCTTGCTTACAAAGAGGGAGTTAAATAAGAACTTGCCATGATCGCTTACAAAAAGGGACTTACATAAGCCATTACTTTGCTGGCATTAAAAAAACCTGTTCCTTGGGACCCCAGTTACTCATTGTTGCATTTAAAGTTTTTTCTTTGATGTTTTGGTTAAAACTGGCTTAAAATATTTAGTTATAACAAGTTAAGAAATTGTCAAACTGAAACTATCTGCCTAAATTTTTGATAAGAAGTAACTCATTATCTAACAACTTCTAAATAATGCAGACGGTATGTAATAGTCATTGAAAAGTAAGTTGTTTGGCAATCACTAATCGCCACCAAGTTTTTGCTGGGATGGTTTTTGTAGAAATACAAAAATAAAGATTTATTTATCAGGCGAATATTAAATATTTGGAAATTTTTAACATAAGATTATAGAATATGAAAACAAGGGGCCAAAACCCGTACTTGATTTGGAACTTAATTGATTTATTTTCATAACAATTCCCTAACTTAAATCATTGACAAATCATTAATCGCGTGAAATTTCGATTTGGGCTAAGTGCTACGGTTTGGCCCCAGACTAAGGATGCAAATCAACTTAACGGATACAACTAATTTGTTTATTTTACTGATACGTTTTTTCTTAATTAGAGACTTCTAAACAAAATTAAGTTTGGGGACCAAAAATAAGGACAAATTTAAAAATTTTTCTCGCTATGACTCAAAAATTTGAAATAATATTCTTTAAAAGCACATTTAAGTAAAGAGTCATTTAGTAAGATAAAAAAGGTTTTAATTATTATTTTTATAACAAATTTCATCTTTATAGATTACAGCGCCCTTTAGGTCTGACCTTAACTAATGTGGATTTGTTACCACGTATCTAGCATTGATCCAGACATATAAATATACACTGAAAAAAAAACATGAAATTCTAATTGAAGAACACAATTTTAAAACTAGCTTTAAGCGGTGGCACCAAAACATGGCTCGTAAAATTTGACTTGTTTGTGGAAACTAAAGGTTCATTTATATGTGACTCAACCATACCACAGTAAACGGCTGTTCGAACCAAACTAATAGGCAACACCGCATTTGATTATAGGTGACTCACCATTACGCCAAATCTCAAAAAATTTTTGTGATATATTTTTCGTAAAATATACGACATTTTCGTACTCACTAAAGACAAAGTTTTATTAATAATTTAAAGTTTTATAAAAGGAATGAAAACTTTTTATAATTTTTATTTTTGTAACATATGCGAAAAATAGTTATTACGAAAATATTAGATAATAAAATTGAATAGTTTTATGAAAGTAACGAAAACCTTTAGTTAGTTTTTTATCGAAAGTTTCGTTTAAACTTTGAAGCCAACTTTAAGAGCAGAAATTCGTCATTTTATAGAAAGACACAAACAACTAGCTTTTGTTGTACATTTCTAGAAATATTTAGAAAATTTTTATTCAGTGACAAAAATATGTTTATATATATGTATAGTACATATAAGTTTTTCGTAGTTTTGTTTTTATTTATACCATTACTTGTTAAACTTTTTAAATTTATTTAAATACACGAGGAGAATAATATGAATGTATATCACTCAAATAACAAATATTTTCATATACATATAACTTAAGGGGCAATCAAAAATACTGTAAGTTTTTTGTTAAGAATTAGGTAACAAATATTATTTTAAACCATAAATTTTAATTTTCCTTAAGTTTCTATGTAATTTCATTTCACTTACTAACTGACCACTCAAAAAATTTATAATTTCCGTAGTTTAAGTAAGTAATGGCAAACAATTTTATTTATCGTTGGCTTTTTTAATTTCTTTCTCCTTTTTACCGCATTCAAAAACGCTAAGCATTTGATATTTTTCATGATTACTTAAGGATAATGCCAAAACTAACAAAAACAATCTACTAAGACTTGCTTCGTTCTTCTTCTTTTTCTTAACTTGACCTGCTGTACCTTCGTGTTGGTGTGTTAAAGTTTTTGCAACTGTTGTTTTTGTTGTGGCTATGGTAACTACCTTTTGTATGCTTGTACATGTTATCCTTTAGATTTTAAATTCAAAAAAAGTACCCTCAATTACCTCTGTTATACTTTAAGCAAAAATGCTACAAGTTAAAGAGGTAGTGTTGGATATGAAAACTTACTAACGTGGTTTGCCATAAGACTGAGAATTATAAATTTTAGTTGTTGGTTATACCAACAACTGTTTTCATGCCTTTAAGGAAGGTAATTGATAGAAGCAAAAAAAGGGAAAACAAACAAAAAACTGCTAACACAGAAATACAAAGAAAAGTGTTTAAAAGCAGCTGTATAATTGCTACAAAATTAATTTGTTTTGCAGCATTAAACTAAGAAAGAATCCAAGTAAATGTTTTCATTTTGGTTAATTGTTTGTTTAAATTAGTTATTAGTTTACGTTTCGTTTAATGTTTTTCATTTTCCTTAATATAAAGAAACATATTGCAAAGGGTTTCAGTTTTTTTAAGTTTTGAAGGAAATTTAAAATTATTTTTAATGCAACAAAGGCGAACAACAAAATTTGTAATAATTTAGTTTCCACTGTTTACACTCAAATTTAATAAAGTAGCCCAAATTGTATTAATTGAAATTTTTGTTGGCCGCTTAAATTTTATTAAATTTGTGCTAATTATAATTTATGGAAATAATAATAATAAATTTCTTTCCCAAAAACGGGCAAAATGTCTATCCGTTTGTGTAGGAAGTTAGAACCTCTGTACTCCGATCCAATTAATTTCCCTAAAAAATAAAAGCATTTTGCAAAAATTGCTTTGTTATAGGTTTGCAATTAGTGTATATTAGATTTTTTTGAATGTAAATAGAAAATCGAAAACCTCAAAAAACTATTTAGTGCGCTTGTATACCACTACCACTCTTCATGTTACAATCCAACCTTTTTTCTTATATTTTACTCTGTGCATACGAAAATATACATAAAATGTAGGAATTTGTCAGGGAGATGCTAACCTTCTCCTCAAAATAAGGTATAACAATGGCTCTAGTTATACAAAGATTTTGTCCTTAAATACTACAGTATCTGAGAGAATTGTCATTATAAACCCTTTCTTTGACAAAGCTTCATTAAAAAAAATTTATGGAATTTAGATTAGGCAACCTGGGTAGCCATGGGATATTCCTGAAGCGACTGATCAGTTTTTGGGGGAAATTTTCCCGAAGCAAATTCATCGAAGCTCTGGCTGTGTATGAATTAGCCCCATCTAGTTGAAATAACGTGTGTCAAGAGTACGATGGACTCGCAGCTTTGCCGAAAAGAGTTTCGTAATCATGCATCGATAGTTTTCACCGTTGACGTTCCTCGCCTGGCCTCAAGAATTTTGGAAAAAAAATGGTCCAATTATCTCATGCGTAGATAAAGCACACCAAACAGTCACCCTGGGGCAATGTAATGTTTTGATGTTTTAATCGAGGGTTGCGGGTTGTTGGAGACAAGAAATGGCAATTTTGCTTATTGTCGTGGCCGTTTAAGTGAAAATGATCCTCGTCGCTTCAAAAAATGGGACTTACAGTGCGAAAATGCTCCAACGTGGTTTCACAAAAATATTTTCGTAAGTCGAAGTCACTTTCATTCAGTTCTCGATTGAATTGAATTTTAAATGAATGGAACTTCAGATCCTTTTTTCAAATTTCATGAATAATCACTCTTGTAAGTCCCAGTGAGGCTCATCTTTTCCGTTTTGAAAGTCACGAATTTTCACAAAAACTGCGTTCAACCAGTTCTATGATTTCGGGAGACCTTGAAGATCGACTGGGACCTGACTGTGGGACATTTATAGCCGAAGCAAGTGCGCGGAATCTTTACACCCACGAACGAATTTAATTTATACCAGGTCTATCATGTTTTCACCCATTCTTGAAATAATTTTTAAGAAACTCAATTTTTTCTACATTAATTTCTTGCGCTGGATCATCTCAGATAAGGTAGTGTAGGGTTTTCGATAACAGATCTTGAAGGGTATTTGGCTAATCACCATAGATATTATTTGGCCTAAGAAGTCGAGTTTCTTAGCTGATACTATTAAGTATGACTTCAATAAATTTTTAACAACGTATGTAAAAACTTTCCGCTTATATTTTAGTTGAGGCGATCTATGATTTTATTATTTTGCTTCGGGCTACTATATGACATATGATAGCAAAGTTATCGACCGGTTGTCTCAAAACTTTGATATAACTAAGTCACTACAGGATTTAACGGGAAATCGCCTAATGTGGCAAGTACGGCCAATAATGGACAAAGTTTCTCAAAAACTAATAATAGCTTTGTATCATAAAAATCAAGATGTGTTGCCGGAATTCCTTGCAGACTTTGGCTAGAGAAGCTGAATCAGAAAGCATTTGGACATTCCAGTTTCTAAATCTTTTCCATGTTTCAAGCTAAGGGCAGTGATTGGGTTAATCGTGTGATTCTTTTTTGTTTTGGTGTCAATTATCAAAAATTTTAAAATACTTACGTGGTTAGTGAACTAAATAATATTCTTAAGCTGGGACTGCCTTAAAGCTAGCTATATGTATTTTAACAAACCATTACATATTTAAGGGTCTTACATTTAAGATAGTTGGAAATGGCCTCGTTAAATATCGGCAGGTTTTATTTAAATAAAATCATAAAATATTGAAATAAAAATCAAACCACATTCTAGTTTTTAATGCACGTACTTATAAATTATATTAAATATAAAATATACATATTGTAAAACGTAGTAGAAAAAAATATCTTTTTTCCAATCAAATTTAGTATGATAAGTATACAAATTAAACATTAAAACAAATTAGAAAACAAAAATTGTTTAAATACTCTCTAGGAAAACCTTAAAAAAATAAAGATTCACAAACAAATGCTTTAAATCAAATTTAAATATAATAAATTATTAAAGAAAATCGAATCAGAACTTTATTTAAAGATTAAAAGTTATTTCCATTAATGAAAACATATTTTTATTATTTTTCCTTTTTCAATAATGTAAAATTTTAAATAAATTTTGTTAAGTCTTAAGCAAGTGCAGTGTAGTCTATACGCACCACTATATCATATTTTATGCACAAATAAACAGAGTTATTGACTAACGAATCGATTCGTCACTGTGCAGGCCAAGAACACAAAGCTACATTTTTAATACGGGTACTTCTCCAAATATGTGGACTCATTTAAATAGGATATTGGTAAATTCTGACCATAGGGGGGTTTAACTTGGCCAAAAAAGTAAAAAAAATCTTCCTTTTTTTAAACTATTTATGGTAAAAAAAAACCGAAGAGGTAATTTATGTTACACAAAAACTAACCCATGTCTGGAGTTTTTTTTAATTTTGACCCCAAGCCCGGGTAAAGTTTATACTTCTTAATTTAATTAATTACTTTTAAGCTAATAAAAATATAATCAGAAGTCAAGTTGCGCTCTAAAGGTCTGAAAAAATTATAAATATATTTTTAATAATTTTTTAAGGGGTGGGTAAAATTTCCACAGAACCGAAGAGTGTCTCGGTGTACCAGTAAGTAAGCTTCTAAATATACCAGTCTGGAGGTTGTAGGTTCCATTCCCGGTGGAAACTCTAGTCTCTCTGTCTCTTCCTATTTTTTTCCTTTCTACCCTTCTTTACTATTCTTTCTATCTGTTGCAGTGGCTGAAATAGAGGACCCAAGTGAGATGTTTTCTTTTCTTCTACTGCTGTCTGTTTTACCTAAACTATATAGTAACAACCAACAGGTCTCAAAAACGCATTGCACTATTCTTAAATTTTGATCCTTTATTTTAACAACAAAGGAGGTAAGAATCTTATTCTGGTATATTGAAGGTCCTTTTTCCTACTTTTATGCCAATAGATTTAGAATTATAGTTAAAATTGCGTTAAATATAAATACACTTTTGAATTTTCTATTCTGCCTCTTTTAATGTATATGTTTTTTCATATTTATTTCCTTTTTTGTTTTTTTTTTCTTTTTTTTTTTTTCATATATTTATTATTGAATCTTCGCCTGTGGCGAACTAACAATAAGTGTTCAAATCTTAAAACTAGGTAGTTAATATAAGTCCAGCCAGTGCCAGACTAAAATTTAAGTTCTCATATTAATTATCAAGCTTCATATAAGCGCAATAGTATCCCTCCTTTTCAGGCGGGTGTGCCCACTATGTTGCAGGATGTTTCGGGCGAGCGGATTTGGGTGAGCTTCCAGCTTATTTAAATACTTGTCCACATAGTTCAGGATTTCGCATTTAACTAGTGGAACTTGTAGATCCTTGTGGATGTTGCTGTTTTTAACATACCAAGGAGCACCAGTTATCATTCTTAGGATTTTGTTTTGCCTGCGTTGAATTTTTTCTATGTTGGATGCGGAAGCAGTGCCCCATAATTGTATACCGTAGCACCAAATTGGTTTCAAAATCGATTTGTAGAGTAGAAGTTTACAATCAAGACGAAGCACAGAGTTTCTGCCGATTAGCCAATGAATTTGTGTAGCTTTAAGTTTCATTTGCGTCAACTTCGCATCTATATGAGGCTTCCATGTGAGGCGGCGGTCTAGGTGAATACCAAGATATTTTGTCTCGGTTCGTTGAGGCACTATATGGTTGTTAATAAGAATTGGAGAGCACGTTTCTTTGCGTAAGGTAAAAGTTACGTGGGTACATTTTTGTTCATTTATTTTTATTCCCCATAACTTTGCCCATTTTTCAACTTGGGTTACGTGTTGCTGCAATTGGTTTGAAGCCTCTTTAGGGTCTTTATGAATACTAAGAAAAGCAGTATCATCAGCAAATGTCGACGTGTGTGTAAAACTATTGGTTGGCATATCTGCTGTGTAAAGCAAGTACAGAACTGGACCTAGTATACTCCCTTGAGGTACACCAGCCCCTATTGTTTGAGAAGAACTTATTTGGTTTCCCTCTTTGATTTTAAACTGTCTGCCGGTTAAGTATTTTTCTAGTAGGTTGAAAATATTAGCTGGAAGGTTTAGCTTTAGTTTGTTTAACAGGCCTTCGTGCCATACTTTATCGAAAGCTTGAGAGACATCTATAAAAAGCGCGGAGCAGTACTTTTTTTCCTCGAAAGTTTTTCTTATAACCTGCACCAGTCTGTGAGTTTGTTCTATTGTGCTATGTTGACTTCTAAAGCCAAATTGGTGATCTGGAATGCAGTTGTTTTCATTCAGGATCGGAGTAAGCTTGTTTTTAAGCAGCTTTTCAAACAGTTTTGACAAAGTTGGTAACAAACTTAGAGGCCTATAAGACTCCACCTTAGAAGAATCTTTACCAGGCTTAGGAATCATCTTAACTAAGGCAACTTTCCATATTGGTGGAAAATGTTCAAGCCGTATTATGGCATTAAAAATAAAAAGAATTATTCTTTTTGCTGTAAAAGGTAGCTCAATGAGAATTTTGTTGCTTATTTTATCAACGCCAGGAGCTTTTTTATCGTTAAGGTTAGAAATAGCTTCTACCACATCTGAATATCGGAAACGTATTTCTATAGGACGTCTAGAAACAACAGGCGGTAATTCCCTCACGTCAGTGCATGTATTAGGAGTGAACACGTTTCTTAAATGGCTTGCGAGCAGATCGCATTTTTCTTCATCATTTCTAGCCCAGGATCCTCTTAGATTGCGCAGTGGTGGTTTTGCGATTATGGGTCTTTTGAGACGACTGGCTGATCGCCATAGAGAATAATTTGTTTGAGGGGTTGCGTCTAGACCTTCCAAATACTTCTTAATTGATGCAATTCTGTGTACCTCCAGCAAGTTTTTTAAGCGATTTGTACACTCTTTTAGCTTCGTTTTAAGTTGGGGCGATCTATGCTGTTGCCATTCTCTTCGCGCTCTCCTTTTTTCAGATAAAAACTCCTCAACA